>APFE031087931.1:89715-120465 GCA_000404065.3 Pinus taeda | reverse complement strand
GGTCAGGACCTATTACATGGGCTTGTAAGAAACAGGCTGCCATTTCTCTTTCGTCAGCAGAAGCAGAGTATCGTGGTGCCGTGGAAGCTAGTAAGGAAGCCTTGTGGCTTCGTCAGATCCTATCAGAATTGGGCTTTGAGCAGCAGCATCCGACTACACTTTGGTATGATAATCAAAGTGCCATTCAGCTTTGCAAAGATCCAGTTCAGCATCAGCGCAGCAAACACATTGAACTTCACATGCACTTCATCAGAAAGCTCATTCATTACCATGTTCTTGAAGTGCAATATTGTTCAACAGATGATCAGGTTGCAGACATCTTCACAAAGGCTCTCACAGAGGCGAAGTTCACTAAACTTCGATTTATGGTTGGAGTTCAGGAAGTTGTCACTAAGGGGGGATAGGCTCTAGTGCCTCCTTCCTTCTCCTATTGTGTCATATTTGTAAATCCTTCAATCCTATCCCAAGTTGTTCTTAAGGGGGGATGTTAGGATATTCCGACACATAATAGTTAAGTGTAACTTGGTCTAGTATAGAGTTAGGTAAAGTGTGTTTCTTTACTATGTACTTTTGTAACTTACAATCCGACGGTCACGATATGTAGTGATCCGACGGTTCATTCTCTCCTCAGTATTACCGACACTTGATCCGTGGCTTAAAACCCGATTGGTCCATGATCTCTATTTAAAGAACATGGAGGGTCATTTGTAAGTTAACCGTTCATGAGAGAAGCTTATGTAGAATTTTATTCTTTTATTAGTAAATTGCCTAAAGTGGCCACATTGACTCAGGCCGTGGACTGTTTCCCTCTTTGATGGTTTTAACCACGTCAAAAATACTGGTGTATTGATCTGTGATCTATTTGTGAGCGGTGTCCTTTGGTGTTCTGTCTAAGGAACTTACCCTGTAAATTCCTACAGGCCAAAGTTCAAATAGGAATGCAGATTTTCTATTGAAGCCATAGTGGAAACTAGAATTAGAGATAGCCATTGATTTTTATTTTTTTTTTGAAATTGTGAAATTTTATAGGAATGATTAATGATTTTCAATTTCAGGCAGCAAAGACTTCAAGTAAAATATGCTAAAAACAAGATTTTCACTGAGGTCTTAAGCTGATTTTTTTATCAATTTGGGCTGGTTGACTAGAATAGGATCCATGTTAGGATGATTCCAGAGATGCCCATGTGGTCGGTTTCTTCATTGGATGCCGACAACCTGCAAAACTTTGGAATTAGCTGTGGAATTCTCAATTAGTTGTGGAATCAGGTTGTATTCCGTAGCTAATTTGCAGAATCTTATTAAAATAGAACATAGTGTTTTGAGAGTCACTATAAACCATAACCAGTGAATCTTGGACAGTTGAACTTATCAAAGCAGTTGGATTTTTCTTTTTTCTTTTTTTTAATATTGAATCAAATGAAATGATGAAGTTTATTTTGTCCCCCTTTTTTTTAGCATAACAATTCTTTTTCTGATCCTCCAGATCACACAAAGTGCAGGAGGAGAGCATACTCAAGAAATTATTAATTTTTTTTAGATGCAAGAAATAATGTCTTCTAATTACACTTCCCCGCCAACAGCGCCAAAATTTCTAGTCAATTTAGTGTCCTAAATTGCTTTACATAAATTATCAATCCGGGTATCGTAAAGTGATGAAGTGTGGTGCGCCATATGTGCTTAGTTAACATTTTTTCTTACTTCGTTGTTTTATAGTTTTATGTTGTTTTTTTGGGGGTTTTGTTTCTTATGTTAGAATTTAGTTTCTAAAGAAAAGAGAAAATGAGACAAATCAAAACTTTGAACAGTTAGATTAATCTAAGTCGGTAAAATATTTAAGGAAAAAAAGAAAGAAAAACAAATCAAGTCCCATTCATAACTTCACATATCACCAATTTCGTTCTTAAGGAACTAAAAAGACTCAATGAGACATGAACTTATGTAATGAGTATCCTACTAAGCAAAAAGTAAGAACATGTAAAGAAAAACTGATCTACTGTGTTCTTTATGATCCAATTCAACAATCGGAAAATAGGAAGACTACTTTCTTGGAATATTTTGTCAAACATAAATTACACAGTTAGATAAATCTACAATCAACCAATTGAACACACTTGCATGAATTAAAATTGCATGAATGGAAAATCTAAACTATCAAACTTGAAAGCAATAAAATGAAAATCAAAGCCAATTATCTCACCTATAATCACAATATTTCACCAATTAACTGCTAAAACGGTGTTACGCTAAAGGCTCTAGAAATATCATCATATAGCATGAAAGAAATGACATCTAAACTATCTAATTGCACACTAATGAAAAGCAAAGCCAATCATCTCACCTATAATCACAATATTTCGCCAATTAACTTCTAAAACGGTGTTAAGCTAAAGGCTCTGGAAATATCATCATATAGCATGAAAGAAATGACATTTAAACTATCTAATTGCACACTAATGAAAAGCAAAGCCAATCATCTCACCTATAATCACAACACTTCGCCAATTAACTTCTAAAACAGTGTTAAGCTAAAGGCTCCGGAAATATCATAATATAGCATGAGAGACTAATCTAATAAGCAAATACAAGAAACATGTAAAGAAACCTAATCTACAATCAACCGGTCGTACGCATTTGCATGAATTAAAATTGCATGAATGGAAAATCTAAACTATCAAACTTGAAAGCAATAAAATGATATATTTGAATGAAATCAAAGCAAAACTTCAAAACAAAGCTACTCTACCTTACATTCTAACGTGCTCCATGACATCTACTTCACATCTCCTTCCATGTTGAGAACATCAAAGCTTTATTCAAATTCTTCAAAATTACAAAGTACAACAAAGCCCTCCAAAGCTTTCCAAAGCCATCAAGGAAGAGCTACAAACTCCAAGCTAAAGAGCTACCAAAAAGCTACAAGCTTTAGAACTAAAAAGCTAAGCTAACAAATGAAGGAGAGAGATCTCCTATTTATACAAAAAGATGAAAAGCCATCTCATTAATAAGAGTCCATAAATCTCTCCCTCTACCTCTAGAGTCCTAATCAAAATAGGAACTAATAAGACACATGTCTTTTTAGAGTTTCAATACAATTAGGAGATGTGACACATATCTTCATGATCCCATTATTTTCTCCACTCAAATTCGAATTTTGCCTTAGGGTGCCACATAAAGGTCTTCTAGAAGCTTCAATCTCAACCCACTTGTTAGATATAAGCATATGCACATTATTTTCTAATTTTTAACCACAAATTCACTTAAAAAGGCTAATAATTAATAAAGTTTGGAAAAACATAAATGTGGCCCAATGATAATGAAAATAGGATGAATGTAGTGACATAGTAGTGAAATGGAGGTGATATAATGGACATAATAGTGAAAGTGTAATGGAAATGAATGACATTTTCAAGACCCAACAGTCCATTGGGGACCATGTCAGTTGACACATCTCATCTATAGCACTGGAGGTCTACTTATTATGGGGCCCTACTCGATGTGAGTCAGATGGTGCCAGGGATGCCTGAATTCGATAAGAGCATGAAGGTACATGTCTGAGATGTACCGAAGGAAAATTTTACAAGGGGACCATTCTCCTCATGTGGAAGGTCCACAGGTTTGGAACAACCCGAGGGGTTTGAGATTCATGATCGAGAATCTCATGTATGCAAGTGGAAGAAAGCCCTCTATGGCTTGAAGCAAAACACCTCGGGCTTAATATGAGAGGATTGATAGTTATGTGTGAAGCTGAAATTCACTAGGAGTGAAGCCGATCCAAACCATTGCTTGAAGGTTGTGGATGATAGACCTCTCATACTGGCACCTTTTGAGGACGACCTCTTTCTGACAGGTGTATACCCTCTCATTTACAAAAGTAAGAGGGAGTTGGAATGGTGAACTGCAAGCCCATGACTATCTCGATGGAACTTAACTTTCAAAAGTTATGTGGTAGGTATATTGGACCTGATTTGGGAAATGCCTCTGAGTTTCACAAACTCATACTAGCATTGATGTTCTTGGTAAACTCCCATCCAGATATATGTTGTGCAGTTAGCATGTTGAGCTCATAAATGGTTGAGCCTCACTAGATTGGTGCCAAGAATCTTATGAGATATCTTAAGAGCACAATCTCTCATGGATTGAGATACACTACCGGAAATGTGAAGCTGCATGATTATTCAAATGCTGACTGGGCAGGCAGTGTGGAGGATTGCAAGAGCACTTCTGAGTGCTGGTTCTCTTTGGGTTCTGCTTTGATATCTTAGATGAGAAGGAAGCAAAAGTCGGTTGCTATAAGCATCACTGAGACCGATTACATAGCTACGAGTATGACCTCGTGTGAAGCTGCTTGGTTGCGGAAGCTCTTCAGTGAGCTATTTGACACATGATGGATACCACCGTGACCTTCTGTGACAGCCAGAGGGGGATTTGATTGTTGAGGAATCTCGTATTTTATGATTGGTCCAGCATATAGACATCAGGTACCACTTTATCTGGGATATGGTACATCGATGAACAAAAAGGCTCCATTGCATTGGCACTGATGTGTAGGTCGCAGACATTTTGTCAAAACCCCAAGGAAAGGTCAAATTTGTGACTTTCCAGAACGACTTGGAGTCGTTGAGAGACCCTCTTATGAGGGTCTTGTATGATGCATGCATTGAGCTCTGAGAGCTACAGGGCGCTTGGGATACTTCTTGGAGCAACAAGCGACCATAGGGCGACTCACCCTCCCCTAATGGTGCACTGTGTACAGGGTGAAGGGTTCAGCGTTCCCTTGTGATACCTCGTGGCACCTTATGGATAGGATGAGTGGTTCTCCTGTCGAGGCATCCTACCCATGCAGTCTGGGACTCATGGGAAGTACCTCTCATTTGGCCAATGAATAGGGAAAAGCGGTTAGGGACCATAGTAGTACCAATGGTCGCATCGTGTATCTACCGCACTCCCTATGCTAGGATGACTGACATTGATTTTGGGATCAATTGGAACTGACTGCGGGTCAGTAAGAGTGATATAGCTCACTCTCTTTTGGCACTAATCTGGGTTCAGTAAGAGTGATATAGCTCACTCTCTCCTGGAACTGATCTGGGATCAATATGAGTGGTTTGAGACAGTCTCTTGTTATATTGATCTGGGATCAATGAAACTGACTTCGGGTTAGTAAGAGTGATATAGCTCACTCTCTTTTGTTATTGATCTGGGATCAGTAAGAGTGGTATGACCCACTTTCTTCATATGGGACTGACTTCGGGTCAGTAGAGAATGGTATGAGATATACTCGATCAATTTTTCTTCTTCATGGTTCAGCAGAGCAGTCTAGGGCACTGATGGCAGAGATTGTATAGTCTCGTAGATGGATCAACAGATGGAGTTCTCACTAGTTGAGAGGGAGTGTTAAAATTGGCAACTAGGACCAAACTCCATGTGGGTCATCTTATTATGGCAATTGATATTTTTCTTGGATCCCTCTCATTGAGAGGTATAGGATTGATCTAAAGATCATCCAATTCCAATAAGTATTCATGGAGATATGAATTTATGTGTGTTATGGGACAATTTGTCAAGGTCGGCTAGCACCCAAATAACCCCCACATGTGCTTAACGTTTTAGTATAAAAGGAGGTGACTTGATAGTCATTTCTACACACACTTCACTCTTGATTTCTCTCCACTTGTTTTGGGTTTTAGTGGAAGAGAAGTCTAAGAGGAGAAAGCCCTAGACGCATGAGGAAAGGAGACTAAGGGATCTGCAGGAGGAAAGGAGACTAAGGGATTTGCCCTAGGGGAGATGCCCTAGCCCTAGACACTATCTAAAGAGACCTAGACATAGGCACTATGGACGCAATCATGAGGGATAATGATCATTGGAGAGATGCACCTACACTGCCCTAAAGGAGGCTCTCCTACGCAGCCCTAGAAGAGGCCTTGTCACAGATAAAGAGACGTCCTAATTACAGTCTTGAAGGAGAACCTTCAACGTTGTGAAGGAGGCTTCCATAACGTTGTATGGAGAGGCCTAAACGCAGTTCTAGAGTGACCCTAACCGCAGTCTTAAGGATGCCCTAACCAACAAAAAGGGACAAAACAACGTGGGTTGTTTCGGGGTCATTTAGTGTAGACGAAGTTGCTATTAGGAGGGTCGAGGTACCTTCCTAGAGTGTTGAGTCAAAGGAGGTTAGTTTCAAGCTGTTTTGGGTTTGATGTATGGCTGAAAACTCAGTTTGGAGGAGGTCGTAAACTACAACAAGGCTGTGTGGTAGGCCGCAGGCCATACCACCACAACAAGGGATAGCGTGGGCTGTTTTGGGGTTATGTTTTGCCCTAATCTTCAGCGTGGAGGCAAAGGGTTCACACTAGGGTAGACCGCATTTCATAAGGACAATTCTGGGCCAGATTTGAGGACGGTTAGGGAGTGCGTTGTGTGCCCTAACCAGTCCCAAAAATTGTAGCAGCGCTGGAGTCACAAACAATAGCGTTTGTGTGGTGTTTTGGGTCAAATGTTGTGACCAGATTTGGATCAGATTGTTGTCCAGTCTATGGGAGCCAATTTGGAGGCTTGACATGGTGCAACAATGGCACATGGGATAGCAGTGGCAGCATGGTGCAGCAATGGCACATGGGACATCAGCGGCAAGCATGGTGCAACAATGGCACATGGGACAACGGTGGCAGCATGGTGCAGCAATGGCACATGTGACAACAATGGCAAGCATGGTGCAGTCGTGGCACATGGGATAGCAGTGGTAGCATGGTGTAGCGCAGTGTGGCAGCATGACAGAAGTAATGGTGCAGCATGGTGATGGAGTCACCGTGAAGTATCAGTTGAAGCAGCATGTCTTCAACTGAGTTCAGCTACCTCATGTATCATCTTCTTAGAGATGATCTATGCTCTTATTTAGATAAGTCAAAGTGTTGACTTCTATTGTAAATGTACTATCTCTCTCTCTCTCTCTCTCCTGAACTATTGAAGAACATATAAGAATAATTGATCAAGGTTTCCCCACACTGGGGTTTGTCCCTAGCTAGCGCCACATCTTGTGTCCTCTTGTCTTGGCTTGTCTTATGTGATTTATGTTTATGTTCTATCTACAATTTACTATTATGTTGATGTGATTGCTAATCTGGATAAGATATTGAACTAACTATGAAAATTGAATGTAAATGCTCTAAGCATAGAACATACATAAAATTAACAAGTGTACATCGAACAACCTGAAGGATTTGAAGTGAATAGCAGGGACTCATGTTTGCAGACTCAAGAAGGCCCTATATGGCTTGAAGCAAGCACCGAGGGCATGGTATACAAGAATGGATGCATATCTTCTCAGACTTGGGTTCATGAAGAGTACTACTGATCCGAATCTATATATCAAGGTCATGAAAAATGAGCTCGTCATTATTCTACCATATGTGGATGATCTATTCATCACTGGTGTAGAACGAAGATTTCAAGAATGCAAGAAAATGTTGGCAGCTGAATTTGAGATGAAGGATCTAGCACTGATGCATTACTACCTAGGTCTAGAAGTATGGCAGAGACCTAGGGAGATATATTTGGGGTAGGGAAAATACATCATCGAGTTATTGCAAAAATTTGGGATGATGGACTCCAAGACGATGATTACTCCTATGATCACCAACTTCAAGAAGTTGAGGAGCTCCAACTCTAGTCTCGTGGATCCTACTTCATATCGATAGTTGTTGGGTTCCCTGATGTATCTGGTAAATACTAGGCCAAATATATGTTTTGCAGTGAACATTCTTAGTCAGTTTTCGTTGGAAGCTCGTCATGATCACTGGATAGCTGCGAAACATATATTGAGGTATCTTCATGGCACTGTACATCACTGCCTAAAGTATGATAGTAAGGAAGTCAAGCAAATTGGCTTCACAACCTCTGATTGGGGGTGGCAGTGAGATCGATGGAAGGAGCACTGTCGAAGGACGCTTTAGTCTAGGAGCTGCTATGATCTCATGGATGAGTAGGAAGCAAGTTCTCGTTGCATTGAGTAGTGCCGAGGCAGAATATGTGGTTGCATGTGAAATAGGAAAAGAGGTTGTTGTGAAAATTTCTGAATCTAACACATCAGAAACCCCTATTACAATATCTGGTTTACTATCTCCTATTTGTTCTTTACATTAACAAGTTATTTAATAATATAAACATCAAAGTAAACACAATTGCAACCTTCACAAATATACAGATCAACAACTGAAATAAACTAAGACAACACAAGGGACACCGTTAGTTTTGGACAATCCTCCCCGGAAAAACCCAATTCAGGAAAATCGGTGCAGCGCATATGAGGGTTTTATTATCAAGCAAATTTCTGAATACAATTAGGGTGCCATAAATGGCTCACCCTTTAGAGAATATCCTCGGTAGTAGTACCTCTATCCGGAGATAGATATTTTGGCTAATTAGCAACTGGATGAACAATCCCACAGTGATTCTGGTTGTTCCT
This sequence comes from Pinus taeda, assembly GCA_000404065.3. Lineage (NCBI taxonomy): Eukaryota > Viridiplantae > Streptophyta > Pinopsida > Pinales > Pinaceae > Pinus > Pinus taeda. Next base: position 112,001 of record APFE031087931.1, on the reverse strand, counting down.
AATGTTGGATAGCGAAAGCTGCCCCACGCACTCCTTTGGAACTGCGTCACCCTCTCTACCTCTGCGTCAGCTAATCAGCTCCTAGTCTGCCCCACAGAATCACCCAGCGTTGCCTTTGAAGCCTTCTGCGTCCTCGGCATCAGCCTCTGTGTCCTCTGCGCTGGCCTCCTTAGCCTCTGCGTTAGCCCTTGTTGGCTCTGCATCAGCCCTCCTAGGCTCTGCGCTGACTCTTCAGGCACTCTGCTACCTCTCTGATATGTATTCTTCAGCCTTGGATTGAAATCCCTTGCTGAACTACCCCTCGCTGCAACTGATCACTAACTTGATTTCCTCATCTAACCCAACCCCAGAAAATCGAATTCTTGATCTCTCTTGGTTTATCTCCAATTGACATTCAAGCCTCCTCTTATACTTTTCCTATTGACAATTCAACGACTGAGATTAAGTCCCTAATCAACGACTAAGATTAGATCTGACTTGATCCTCGTCTTTTAGAACTTTCTCACCCATTTTATATTAATACACATTAATATTTTAATTTTCCTAAGTTTAGATTTAGGGTCTCATTAAAAATATTAATTATTTTAATATCTCTTCATCCGGGAGGAATTTCTCCAAACGATTTCTGGGTCTTGGATATCTCATGCGCCTTAGGCTCTCCACCAATTTTCATGACTAGAGCACATCTGATGCTACCAAAAATCAACACTCCCTCTTAACGAGAAATGTGCTCTAGTAATGCTTCACCATAGAAGCATCACACTAATCTTCCGCATTGGTACTTGTGTTGATGCTTGACCTGTTGCCTCACATCCCCTACATTGATGCCTTATGTACTGCTGCCCATTACACTGCCACTGCTACTGCTATATTTGTATTGCATCTCCCTCTCAACATGCTGCCCATAACACTGCCACTGCTGTTGATTTTTCTAAATCTAACACATCAGAAATTTCTCCTGCACTATCTAGTTTATTTCACCTACTTGTTTAATTTCTTAACAAGTTATTTAACCATATAAATACTGAAACTGAACACAAATGCAGTCTCAACCATCTACAGATCATCAACTGAAAGAATAGACAAACACACAAGGGACACCATTATTTTTGGACAATCGTCCCTGTAAAAACCCAACTTGGGAAAACTGGTGCAGCAGTTATGAGGGTTTTATTATTAAGAAACTTTCTTGAGTACAGTTGGGTGCCAAACTGGCTCACTTGACAGAGAAATCAATCTAGCAGTAATACCTCTCTTCGGAAGCAGATATTTGGCAAGTCTGCTCCACAAAAAATTCTCCAATGCCTCTTTGAGGCTCTGCATCAGCCCTCCTGGCCTCTGCGTCAGCTTTCTGATGCTTTGCGCAGGCTCTCTGGCCCTCTACGTCAATCACGCAGGCCCTAGTAACCTCTGCACAATTCCTCTGGCCCTCTGCATGGTCCTGCTGGCTACAAAAACTAACAACCCTCACAAAGATAATATCAACAACTTCGCATTTCAATTTTGCAACTTCATGAGCAAAAATCCTTCATAGATTATGCAAGCGACAAAATTAAGAGATAAACCATGAAAAACACACTTACAAGTATAGCAAAAATTTCCAGTCACCAATAGAGATAAAATTTGAAGCTCAAGACAAAGATAAGCTCTTCCAAACATCGAAATGCATCAAGAATCCAATTCATTCATCAACAAGGCTAGCGAAATTCTCAAGAAGAGATACAAGTCCAGATCCAAGTGATGATCAAATGAAATGATCATAACATCAATATATATCCTCCCTAAGGGGTTCGATTTGCCTAATTAGGCCTAATAATGCCCTAACTTATCAAATAATGTGAATAAATAACATAACTTGGTGACAAGCACACCAAGATAGCTCCATAATACAACAATAATCCTCACAAGAGGGAAAAATGATATGTAAAGTAGGTCAAAGGGCCATTAAAGAGGCTTAGTGGAGTCCAATGTGTGCCAAGATGAATGAATGAACTCCAATCATAGTGATAAAGTGGGGTGGCCCCTTGATATCCAAGCAAACAACCTGTGGTGCCCCAAGTGGTTGTGGGGGCACAATAACATCCTCATGGATCACCAAGTGAATCGAATGAGCCTGTATCCCATCTGTAAGGGTTGAAGGATGATGCAAGCCCTCCCATTATCTCCCATGGCAAGACACATCCTTATCTGGGCCCTAGATCAGCTGCAAAGTGTGTGGTGTAAGAGTGTAGCCAGTTGGGCAAGGTGGTCCAGGACCCAGGTGCATCATCATTGTCAAATAAACAGAACATGAGCAAGCAATGGAAGATGTTGAAGGCTCCCATGAAGTGGCAATCTGCTCTTTGCTATGGTGGAGGCCCATGTCCCTCTATGCACACCCTACAAATGTCAATATGACTCTCTAGAGGGCTTGGACCTTGTATAGGGAGACCAAAACCCAAATGGAGACCCACCTGCAATCCTGTATAATATCCAATGTGTCTCCTCACCTTCCAGTACAAAAGATCATTAATGCAATTGAGTAAAAGAGCTTACAAATGATGGAACCAAGTTGACACTTCATAGTGGCATGCCCTTCCTTAGCGGGCTTCAGAATGTACATGTGTCTCCAAGCTCAAGAAGAAGGTTAACCAAGGACCCTAATAGGTGGTTTCAGTCTCTAAATGGGATTACATGTCCATGGCAGAGTTGTCAAATGGTAGATGGTATATGATATGATGATCGAATGGAGTGGGGCATTAGGGGAAGGCTCCACACCGCATGACGCAATACAAGGGTAACTATGATTAGGGGAAGCCCACACTTGGGTGTATGAATGTAGGAGAGAGAAATCGTGGTACATGAATTACCCTGGCCTTTGTTTTCCCACCATTCTTCATATACCTTTTTACTTTGATTGATTTTTCTTTTATAACTGGTTGGGGCTTCAAGGGATGAGTGCATGATATGTAAGATATAGCAGTGCATACCCCCTTAAGGTTGTTGAATTTCCACGATCTTGGGTCTAGGATAGAGTCTTAAAATCTCTGATGCTACCAAACCAAGAATCTGAACATAACTGCTTTGCATAGTGGAATATAAACAATGATAAATCACACATGCACAGAATGTAGACAACTTTTTACATTTTCAAAACAACTTCGTTATAGTAAACAACATATAATACAATAGTCTAGGGCTCTTGTACCAAGAATAATGGCCCTCATACATCCACTAGTACAAGATACAAAGCTAGGGCTTGGTGTCAGTCCATCGACAACCAATTTGCCCTCAACAAGATACTCTGAGTATCTAGCTGTCACATGCTCTCTCAGCTCCTCTCAGTCATACCGTGTACCTACTTGTTCCTTCGGCTCCTGATCTGCAACTCCTGCGTCTATCAATGTTCCAAGTCCATCTGGCCACTAAACCTTGGCTATCAATCTGCTCTCTAGTTGTGCCTTAGTCCATCAAGGCCACAACACATCGAAACTCCTGTCAAGTTGTTCACAGCGGCAGTTGTGAACAACTCTCAACTGCCCACTGCTGCTCCCCAGCTACTCAGAGACTTTAGCCCACTATGGTCTTCCTATGTTGCTACGATGAAGACCAACATAGGGCACAGAGCGCTGCCACCTATCACTGCAAGATGTCCATCTCCCACAATAAACACGAGCTAGGAGGACTGCCCATCATCTGCTATAGAAGTCCTCCACACACAAGTGTTGAGTTCCACAACTGCTCCTCTAGTTCGTCAACCCTTGAGCTCAACAATTGCCTCTCTTGCAACTACCTTTTTCCATCAAGGTGTTGCTATCAAGCTCCAACTTGGACACTATCTCGTTGTCCTCCAACAGACCATATGTGCCCAATCTCGTCCACATGTGGTCTTCTCTCATGCTGCCCTCCAACAATCCACGAGAGACCAATTCCATGTTGTAGTATTTGCTCCTAGTTAGGGCATCCCCACACTTACCAGACCCTTACACATGGCTGCCCACAGACTCCATCAATTTGCCCTTTGCTTTGCAATAGAGGAGTTATTGCACAAATCTAGACATCATCAACTTGTCCTCTCCTAGGACACCATTAACTCATCAACCAAGAAAACATTTGCAACACTCCTTGCCTTTGTCCTCTTGCCTCTCATCTGATCTGCCTGCTATTACCTTGGTTGCTTGGTAGGCTTCCTAACAGTCCACGTGGGCTCCTCCAAACAACTCCTAAGGCCTCCTCAAGTTGACCATCAAACTAATCCAAGTTGATCCTCACTCTAGAATCTGTCACCTGGTTAGGGCATCTAACCATCAAATCTGTCCGTCCACTTTGACTTCCACAGGCTACTTTTCCAAGCATTAGGACTTCCTTCCATCTAGCAACAATTCAACATAGAAAATGTCAGTATACATGTACCTTTGGGATGGTGCAATTGTTGTTGTATAGCGTTTTGGTTAGGGCATTATTGCAGAGCCTAACAACCTCACAAAACCATACAATAGTCCCTTTATTTGTTGCGGATTCCCTTCCTTTTTGAGCCATTGGCCTATGCTGTCTATTCCTACAATCCTCGTAACCTACCCAGAACAGGCCTGCAATGGCTCTATTGTGACCACAGAGCTTGTAGCTCACCTAAACAGGGATATTACATCCTCAAACCAGCACCAAAGCTACCCAAAATAACTTGGACTCCTCTACTACTCCTCGGCCCACACAAAAAAGGTCTCCAAACTATCCCTTATTCTCCTCGGCCTTCTCTTCTTGAGTTGCAGCTTCCACAGGTGTAATTTTTACAATGAATGTTGCACTTTTTGGATGATTAGAATGACTTCTCTCCACCTTTATATATACACATAAAGAGGGCTCCATGAATTCATTTCAAGAGAAACGTCTCTTGGACAAATTCACCAAGCCTACATGACTTTGGTCGTCCATAATTAATTGCCAGCTTAAAAAATTCATAACTTCATTTCTAGAGCTCCGATTTGAGTGATATTTGGAGCGTTGGAATCAGCTCGCCAGGCTCTATCACCTCAAATTCATCATGGTTTTGACCCAAATCCCGATGGGTGCAAAACGCCAGGCTTGGGTGCCAAGCCCACAAGCCTACTTGTGGCGCTTTGACCTCCAACCCTCGAACACTAAGACTTGGAGTACCTCCCAAGCTACACAAATCAACACTCTCTCTTAGCGAGGGAGGTACTTCCAAGATTAGGAAGTAACCATCATCATTCGGCGACAACACTAGCCCATCTAGCACTCATCACTACAGCATACCCTGTAGATTAATCCAAAAATCTCGGTAGTGCCACTACCTCATCATATCCAAACTTGAAGATCCCAAACCTCCAAAAGGTTTCTCCCTCTGAGGCTAGACTCCCTTTGAGCCTACAAGATCTCCACTGGCTCAGACCTGCAAGCACTCATCCTCCTAGATCAAATACAACTCGTGCAAATCCGACCAATCTCAGATATGCAACATCATGATCCGATGAAGACTTTAGCCTACCAACCTGTAGTCCATCACATGAAGCCATGTCGATCAATTTGATCTCGTCCAAGCCAAAGAAACCCTCGAGTTGTGCCAACCATCCATGACAAATCAACAAAATTCCATGATATGCAATCTTCCCTACAAAAAACTGTTATTCACTAGGCTCACCACCTATCCACGAGAACTCCCAGCCAATCTCATCATGTCGTCTATCGAGAACACGTATCCATCTCTTCAGCTGAACCCTCTGCCCCATGATCCAGATACCCACAACTCCCTCTGAGTTGCTTCACTATGCACACTCTGATTCACTATCCCTCAAAGTAGCTCAGATACCCTTTGATACCATGTTCAATTTCCACGATCTTGGATCTAGGATAGAGTCTTAAAATCTCTGACGCTACCAAACCAGGAATCTCAACATAACTAATTTTCACAGTGGAATATTAACAACGGTAAATCACATATGCACAAAATATAGAGAACATTTTACATTTTCAACCCAACTTTGTTATATTAAACAACATATAATACAACAGTGTAGGGCTCCCGTACCAGGGATGATGGCCCTCATACATCCACTAGTACAAGATACAAAACTAGGGCTTGGTGTCAATCCATCAACAACCAATCTTCCCTCAACAAGATACTCTGACCATCTAGTTGTCGCATGCTCTCTCACATCCTCTCAATCGTACCCTGTACCTGCCCGGTCCTTCGTCTCCTGATCTGCAACTCCTGTCTCGATCAATGCTTCAAGTCCTTCTATCCACTGAACCTCGGTTGTCAATCTGCTCTCTAGTTGTGCCTTAGTCCTTCAAGGCCACAACACATCGAGATTCTTTTCCAGTTGTTCACAGCTCCACTTGTGAACAACTCTCAATTGCCCACTGTTGCTCCTCAGCTACTCAGGGACTTCAACGCACTATGGTCTTCTTGTGTTGCTACGATGAAGACCAACATAGGGCATGAAGGGCTGCCACCTATCACTGCAAGATGTCCATCTCCCACTATGAACACGGTCTAGGAGGACTGCCCATCATCTGCTATAGAAATCCTTCTCCACACACAAGTATCGGGCTCCACAACTGCTCCTCTGGTTCGTCAACCCTTGAGCTCAACAATTGCCTCTCTCGCAACTACCTTTGTCCATCAAGTTGTTGCTCATCGGGCTCCAACTCAGACACTATCTCGATGACCTCCAGCAGACCATAAGTGCCCAATCTCATCCACGCTTGGTCTTCTCTCACACTTCCCTCCAACAGTCCACGAGAGACCAAGTCCATGTTGTAGCTTCTGCTCCTAGTTAGGGAATCCCCACACTTAGGAGACCCTTACACATGGCTGCCAACGGAGTCCACCAATCTGCCCTTTGCTATGCAATAGGGGAGTTATTGCACAAATCGAGTGTCAACAACTTGTCCTCTCCTAGAACACCATCAACTCATTAGCCAAGAAAACATCTACAACACTCCTTGCTGCTGTCTTCTTGCCTTCATATGATGTGCCTATTGTCACCTTGGTTGCTTGATAGGCTTCCTAACAATCCATGTGGGCTCCTCCAAACAACTCCTAAGGCCTCCTCAAGTTGCCCATCAAATTGTTCCAAGTTGATCCTCACTGTAGAATCTGTCATGTGGTTAGGGCATCTAATCATCAAATCTACCCCTCCACTTTGACTTCCACAAGCTACTCTATCCAAGCCTTCTATCTAGCCACAATTCAACATAGAAAATGTTAGTATACCTATACCTTTGGGTTGTTGCAATTGTTGTTGTATAGCGTTCTGGTTAGGGCATTATTGCAGACGCTAACAACCCTCACAAAACCATACAACAATCCCTTTATTTTTTGTTGATTCCCTTCCTCTTTGAGCCCTTGACCGACGCTACCTGTTCCTCTGCTCCACCACCTTGGAATAGGTATTACGACCCTACTAACTTGCCCAGAATAGGCCTAGCGCCTACAGCTCACCCAAACAAGGATATTCCATCCTCAAACAAGCACCAAAGCTGCCCAAAATAGCTCAGACTCCTCTGCTGCTCCTCGGCCCACACAAAAAGGTCTCCAATTGTCCCTTATTCTCCTCAGCCTCCTCTTCTTGAGTTGCGGCTACCATAGGTGTACTTTCACAATGAATGTTGCACTTTTTGGATGATTAGAATGACTTCTCTCAATCTCTATGTATACACATAAAGAGGGCTACACAAATTCATTTGAAGAGACATGTCTCTTGGACAAATTCACCAAGCCTACATGACTTTGGTTGTCCATAATTAATTGTCAACTTCAAAAATTCATAACTTCGTTTCTAGAGCTCCGATTTGAGTGATATTTGGAGCATTGGAATCGACTCGCCAAGCTCTATCACCTCAAATTTTCTCAAGCTCAAATTCACCATGGTTTTGACCCAAATCCCGATGGGTGCAAAACCCCTGGCTTGGGTTCCAAACCCACAAGCCTACTTGTGGTGCTTTGACCTCCAACCCTTGAACACTAGGGCTTGTAGTGCCTCCCAAGCTACACAAATCAACAAAGGTGTGGCAGTTCATCGCCCACCAGGAGTTGGGACAATCATGAGTTCCTTAATGATGAAAGGAGCCAATATGAGGGGCCCTAAGAACCAGGGTGATGGCCATAATGATAGGGGTAGAGTTCATGTTTGGCTTTTGTCCACATGTTAAATTTGTATGTCTCAACCATCTTTTGCATTTTATGGTACATTTCCTATTGAGAGTGGCCAAATTATGTTTTTTCTTTTCTTTTTGGCTACATCAACCTCTAGGGCATTGTTCCAGGGCTGACCCAAGGTGTGGACAAGGAGAGGGGGAAGCTAACTCCTTGTGGACCCAATGGACAAATGTGGACCCAGATGGGAAATATGGTGAATGGGGTTGTAATGAGTAAAAGGGAGGTGATGTATATGGTGTCGGGAAGCGGGACCATTCAATCAAAATCGGGGATTCCCATGTAGTGTCATCCCTAAATCTAGTAACCAATAAAGGAGATCCCATGCGACTAAGACACAAGGTTAACCATCAAATTGGACAAAGGAGACACAAGTATAGACCTAGTCCACTCTTTCCGCCGAATCGCCCCACTAATCCATGCCCAAAACTGTTTATGATAAGCGTTGTTGCCCAAAGTGTACACCAAGGGCTACAACGCTCAGGGCAAGGGTTGTCACTCTAATCCCTACCCACTCCGTTCTAGCTATCTCCTGGACAAGCTAAGGGGGGTAGTCCCTAAAGGGTGAAAGGGTGGAATCATGGATGATGAAGGGAAACTTGTTGGGAGCCAACAAGTTCTAGGAGATGCACTTAGGATTATCTTAGTAGCTTGACTTAAATTAGATGCAAGTGTGATTAATTGACCAGTGCTAGGCTATTCAATCAGATTGGACTATTTAGATTTAAAGTTATGAAACTAGTGCCTTCAGTTCAATGCTTAAAGAAACTAACTTGCAGAATAAATGTTTTATCAATTTAGAAGATAACAAGTGTTGCTTAATGAGAATGAGTTAGAGAATGCAATGCAACCCGAGTTAGGCTGAAGATGCAAAAGATAAGTTGTAGATGCAAGAATGCCTTTATCAGTGAAATGTTGCAGCTATACTCTTCATGAGATACTAGAGTTATAAAAATGCAATGGTGCAGATTAAATTGTGAAATTATGTGCGAACACTAAACCACCTGTAAGCAATTAAAGAAGTATTTTACTTAATGAAACCAGTGATACTAAATCAGCCAACTGTGCCTATTAAAGATTATAAGAGCACAAGTTAAAGTTTCAATTATTGTGAGCACATTGACTGAAATTGCTAACAGTGATTTGATGAGAAATGTAACAAGAGCAAGATTTGAAATCTAGTATGGACTTCAGAGATATAAGAATCTGATCTTACAGTCACTATATATCGGCTCAGACTTCTACAAACAATTATATCAGACCTCTGTTGATGAACCTCAGTCCATAAAGAGTGCTAAAAAGTGAGAACTGCTAGCTATTTTCTGCTATGAATTTATTACCACTGTAAACAATGTATTCAGAGATTTGTAATTAACACATCAGCCCATAAAGATGCCCAAAAATAAATGAGCATATCAACCCAAGTGATTATCCAATGACTTATGTTGACTATCGATTGCCTTCATGCCATTCTAGACCTCTGAAATCAATTATAGCAGACTTGGTTTCACTCAGAAAATTAACAAATCAGTCCTCAAAATTATGAGAAGTGCCAAACAGTGATGAAAAAAATGTATGCAATTAATTTCCCAATATTCTGATGAATTTTCAGTTAGTTTTGGCTACTGTTAGGTGTGTTTATATCATTGATGTACAATTTTCAAATGCTGCAAACATGAGACAGTGAGCTTATGTGTGTAAAATTTAGTTTCAGAAATCAAAAGATAGAAAAAAAAAAAAAAAGTGACTCAAAGATTAATCCACAGGAGCTTCACCCAATTAATCTATGTCATATCACATGCATTCATGACATATTAAACAATACCTTTAATTTGACTACATATTAGAAAATATCTCTAAAAATAACATTATTGAACTCCTTACTAATACGAACCCAATACACCTTCCCAATTTAAAAACCCCTATTTTCACTAGATATTCTAGGTATCCATTTTTTCATTTAACATTTTTTATACCCCTTTATATTTTTTCATTGACTTTCGGCTACATTTTTTATACTTACTAATATAAAAACCCTCTACCCCCTATATATCCCCCAATATATTATGCCATTTTTTCCTCAATAAATATCCCTAATACAAACCCACTTGGTATGGTATTGCTCCCCTAGTGAAGCCCCCGTGGATTAATCCCAATGATCATGTCAAATTTTTCTGGTTTATATAGTGCAAACAGTCCTCTTCAAAATGAACTAACAGCACTTGAATTTCAAAGATACTTAAGTGAACAAGTATATTATCTGTGAGTTTCAGATGCCAACTTAGTGTCAAATCAGTCACACAGTACTTAGAAATTTCTGAGTTAACTGTCCTCTCAAAAAATTTCCAAAGTGAAGATGTAAAGCAATGCTATAATCAGTCTTTGTGTGACAGTGACTGTAAATTAAAATTTTATGCCAATGATTATTTTACAGTTTGAAATTGTTTTCTCTTGATGTGTAAATAGGTGAAGGATAAGGGGTTAAAAAATAAGAACCTGAGGCCCTAGGCCTTGAAGCTACTTGCCCAAACACAATTTCTCTGTAAAAGATTGATGGTGAATCAACCCAAAATTTGTTGTCCTCCACAGTGATGGAAGTTGAGCCCAAAACACTCTGAACAACATAAGAATGGAGCCCAAATGGGCTTGGGATAAGGCCTTGAAATCAGACCTGTGGGCTACTAGGAGAGATAAAACAGTGAAGACTTAGGAGGAGGGCTGGTAGGAGGATTTAATAAGCTGCCACAGGGATGAGATAGGCTGCAACAGAGATAAACAAGGTCACAGCAGAGGTAATGGAGGGGTTGCCTGTGAGGGATGGCTGCAGGCAAGCAAAAATGACGGCAGCAGGCAGAGGAAGGCTGCTGGGCAGTGATAGGAAGAGCGGAAGGTTGGGATGAAGGAGATAAGAGAAAAGGTAGGGAAGGAGATGGTGCTGCAGGGAAAAGAGGGCAGCGACAGAAAGGAAGGAAGCTGCTGCTGAGAAATAAGGGTGAAGGGAAAAAAGGCCACAGCCAACAAAAGGCTAAGCCGAGGAGCAGCCAGGAAAGGGCCACGGCAGGCAGAGCAAAAGGGGCTGTCTCAAGCTTTTAAAAAAATTAAAATTTTGCCCAAAAAAATTTTGAATTCCGAACTGAGATATTTCTGCCTTCAATCATTCTCCAATAATTATTATTAAAACCTCAAATCTAAATGCTTCAATGAAATATCTAATCGTGTTTTAACTTTTAACCCTACAAACAAATTTTGAGCCCAGATCTTGCTCTCTAGGTTCTAGATCTAACTCAGATCTAAAGATCTCCATGGCTGATTTTTCAGATTTATTCATGCACAAGTGAAAAGAGAAAAACTCAAAACCCAATATATACAAAAATAGAGAAAATTCCAAAACCCCAAGTGTCAAAATTCAAAATTATGTTACAAATCTTCAGATCTAAACAAGTAAGTTACAAATCTATTCAAATAATTTACAGATCTATCAGATCTGAGGAGTATGAATCCAACTTCGCTCCCATATTTGTAAATTTAAGGCTCTTCCTAACCAGGTCTAGCTATTTAGCACAATATTTAGAAGGTAAATAATTTTTGAAAATCGGTATTAGCTAAGAAAACCTGCAAGAAAAGCTTCGTTAGATAAATCCTGAGGCTTTAATCAAACAGGCTTTTCAGATCTTATGCCTTGGGAGTTAGCTGGTCAAACCAAGGACTTCCCCAAACACCCAATTCTTCAAGAATTAGAGATACCTGCCAATTCAATCAAATTAAAATTGCTACTGTAGATCCAATAAATTAAGCAAGATACTTGTGCAATAGATTATTCCACGAGAGCGAAAATTTATAAATAATATTTAGCAAAACATTAAAAACAATATTACCATAAAATACTACAGATGAAGACTGCCATCAATAAAACCCCAAAGACTTTACGTTTATTATTCTAGAAATATTACAAGATAGCTTCAAGAGCTAATATGCGATATAAAATATCAGATGATTTGGATGACAAGTGACTTCTAGTTTATAGATTAATTCTCCAACGGCTAGTTGGCTTGATCTTTGTCAAAGAAATCTCGACTGTTTAAAAAAATTTAATTATCTTTTAATTTCCTCCATCGAAATTATTTTATTTTTGAGGAAATTCGAATTTTTCATTTAATTCAATTTTAATCAACTCAAAATTAATTGTTTTGAGTTGATTTCCTCAAAAAAATGATTTTGATTTAACTACCAAGACTTAATGGTCCAAAATCTCTTGAAATTTTCAATACTCCCTTGGCCAAGGACCTCCAAAAATCCATTCTTCTAAAACCCACGAATTTTTTAATTTGGAGAATTAATTTTTCTAGGACACAATTTATTACATTTCTGGCTTAGGATTTTAATTTATTTTTGCCAGAAAATTTAATTAGTTCACTCAATTTTGACTATAATTAATTAAATTTTTGGCTTAGGATTTTATTTTTTAATTTTACTTTGCTAGAAAAATTTAATTAATTGATACACAAGAGGATTAATAATTTTTCCAATCCACAAATAATCTAGCCATGGTGTCTAAATATGAGGGACCATACACTAAAATATTTTTTACATCAAGATATTACAATTTAATACATAAAGGTGGAACACCCATTTGTTATAGGCCCTCAATGATTTACCCAATTCTGTGACTCAAATATGATGTAGTAGACCCAATGATTTGTAATAAAATAATTTAGTCTATTAGCTAAAATTATTCCCAAATCACTTTACAGAAAACTCAACTAGAACACTAAGCCTTAACTAAGATCTTGACGACAAAATCCACCCTAGCTTTGGGGTGAGGTTGGAGGAAAAACTTTGTCGATCATACATGCTTAGAAACACACATGAATCGATGAGACGAAAAACCTCTTAGGATAGAAATCATCACAAAAAATGTAGACTTACCTAGGTTATTACATACACAGAGGATCTTACTACGATCTTTTACATTATAAACATGTAGAATGGGTTTACAACTTTTGCAAAATGATGACTGATGGTGAAATCAAAATCATCTCACTGCTCGATCATGATGGAATCGTCTTGCGAAAATGTACATTGCTATAGGGTAGTTGACGTGCAATGGTCAACAATAAGTAAACAAAAATGCCCAAGTACACAATGAAAAGCCATACTTTCGGGGTTGGAAGGCCCACCTTCAAACATACCATCATAACAGTTGGGAGGGGGACCACAAGTCTGGCTCAGGTGGCAGAGATGATGGCACATCGAGCTATCTAGGGGCTGCAAGGGGCTACTGGATGTCAGCTGAGGACCATCTAGGAGAAGACTTTTCTCCTATGGATATCACCCACAAGGTGGTGGGTAACAGGCCCAAAATTACTAAAAGATATATGTAAATCGTCATAGGTTGGAGCACAATTTCTAGGAGGGGGGGCGTTGTCTTCCTGAAACTTTAACTGTATAGGAAATCCTTTTTAAAAACAAGTGGATCTGAGAAGTTAAAGCCCCAATTTTATGGGTCTTACGGGATGATGCAGAAAATTAGGGAAGTGGCTTATGAGCTAGAGCTACCAGAAGAAAGTAAGATTCACAATATCTTCCACGTATCTTGCCTCAAAATGTTACTTGGGTAGCACATTAGGGAAACAACAAAACATCCACCATTTAATGAGGAGGTACAATTGGTCCTCATTCTAGAAGAGGTCATGGATACAAGAGAAAGGAAGTTAAAGAGTTGAATTATCAAGGAGTACTTAATCTGTTGGAAGGGCCTACTGATAGAAGATGCCACATGGGTGTGAAAATTTCTGAATCTGATAAACCAAAAAGCCTACTGTAGTAAACTGATTTACGTTACCTACTTGTATTCTTCATTTAACAAGTTATTTTCAGAAATGTTCTGAAAATATAAATGTAAATACATTGCAACCTACACCTCTATACAGATCAAGCACTGAAAAATAAATGAGGCAATCATGCAAATGACACACTTATTTTTGAACTAAACGTCCCCGGAATAACCCAATGAGGGAAAATCGGTGCAACAGCTCTGAGGGTTTTCTATTATTATGCAAAAGTTCTAAATACAAACGCTGGTTGCCCTCCCAGCAAATCAGTGATAGAGAGATACAATGGTGGAGAACCTAAGTGAGTTTTACCTCACTTCACTAGGCAGAATCTGGCTGATCCAGTGACAAATTTGGTTGGCCCTGACTACCACTGCACTACCCCTTCGCATCAACTACGTGGGACTGCATGGAGCTCTTTGAGTATCTGCGTCAGCACTGTCGCCCATTGTGTCAGCTTTCCCGGCTATTCTGGTAGCTCCCCAACTTTCTGCATGGAAGGCAGCTCTTCCTCTACGCTGGCCCTCCTGGCTCTTCGTCAAGGTTGCGTAGGCCTAGACTGGCCCATCATTAGCTCTCCCGGCTATTGCGCTACCTCCACAAACTTCTCTCTGCCTCTCTGTATGTATTCCTGAACTATCACTACTTCTCAGTTGCAAGATCTCCCAAATCAATTTCCGTCCTGAGAACTTCTCACCTCAGAAAATTGATTTCCTCAATCTCTTTTTGTGTGTTCTCCAACTAACCCCAAGCCTCCATTTATATTTCTCCTATTGAGAAATCAACGACCGAGATTAAGTCTCTAATCAATTGCTAAGATTAAATTAGACTTGATCCTCATCTCTTAGAAGCTTCTCACACATATTTTCATTAATACCCTTTAATATTTTAATTTTCCTAAGTTTAGATTTAGGAACCCCATTAAAAATATTAATTATTTTAATAAAATACAATCTAGGTGGAATTTCTCTAAACGATTTCTGGGTCTTCGAGATCTCATGTGTTCTAGTCCCCCCACAACATTTCAGAGCTAGAGCATATCCAATGCTACCCAAAAATCAACACTCCCTCTTAGTGAGGAATGTGCTTTAGCAATACTTCCCAGCAGAAGTGTCACACCGATACACAGCATCGGTCCTCTGCGTTGTTGATGCTCGGCCTATTTCCCTTCATCCAATGCGTTGTTGCAAGTTATATTGTTGCCCATGACACTACCACTGTCACTACTACATTTGTACTACAACGCCCTCTCAATACGTTGCATCAAGCTGCCCATAGCACTTGCCACTGCTAACTGTTGCATTGCAACTCATTCACTGAGAAGTAAGCAACTGAAAAAGCCACCCAAAAGCTGATATGTTGGTTAGTCTGGATACCCCGTGACGCTGAAGCTACCTCTGTTGCTAATCTGTGCTGACCCTCTGATGTTATTGTGCTGTTGTTGTATCGACTTTGTACCTCTAGCACAACTCAACACTATACTGTGTTGCTTCAGACTTTGGCACTCTAGCTCTGCCACTGTCACTCCATCATCCCTCGCACCAACTGACTCTCGTCATTCTGCTACTGTCATTAAGGGCTCCTATAGCCGTATGTGATCCAAGAGTTTGGGCACCTCAAGGATCCTGCCCCTTCTGTAGTCCTCCCGACTACAACTCAATATCGTCCCACCTCTTCTCTAGAGTTGCATGAGCACTCATGGCACAATCCTCATCATTGTTCTCTTTGTCAGCTTTCGCTGGAGCAGCCTTTGAGTCAGATTTCTCTTCCTTGCCCTTCTTCCAAGGGCACTGTGTGGTGAAATGACCCATTTTTCCACATCTGAAGCAATTGACTTTAGATATGTCCTTTTTCTTCCTCTCCTGTTGCCCTTGCTATCTCGTTGATGCGAGAGCTGCATCTTACTCTTCCTCCTTCTTGACTCTAATCCCTTTGTTGTTGCTTCCCACCTTGGTCAACCATCTAATCTCTTCCTATCGAAGAGCTGCCCACATCTCCTCCCAACTGGGGAGAGAAGCCCTGCCCAAGATGCTTTGGACAAAGGTTTCCCAGTCTTCAATGACTGCATTTAGGGCAGTCCTGACCATGAATTTAGGATCTGGTGTAGAACCTATGGAAGTTAGCTGGTCTCGGATCCCTTGCAACCTTAGAAGGAAGGGATCGATTTCTTCTCCCTTCTGCATCTGATATCGTCTCAGCTAAATCTCAAGCAACATCTTCCGTTGAACGGAAGTTCTCTCCTACAAAGTGGTCAAGGCCTCCCACATTTCCCTTGTTGTGTCCTTCTCAGCAATATGTGGGATCACATGATCCTTGATCCCTTCCAAGATCATGCACTTCACTTTTGCCTGAGCCTCCTCGTACTTCTTAAGAGGATCAGCATCAACCGGAACGACAACAGTCTTCAAGGCATAATCCTTGATGCAATTTTTGTCCAAAATTGCCAGGATCCTGGCCTTCTAAATGACAAAGTTGGATGCTCCATCCGACCTATCATAATCCCTCAGTCCATTAACTGCCATCTCTACTCAAATGAGTGTCGAACTGGTTCTCTTCTCCCTTTTTCGTTGTTGCCCCAACAAAACTTAGATCTGGATTTCTTTGGCGCTAGAAATCCTCTAAGGATCAAGCTCCCTCTAAAGTTTGATTTTCTTCACGGAAATCCTTCTGCCAACAACTGTTGAACCACCCCTCTCAAATCTCTCTTTGTTGTTGCTTAACACTGGATCTAGATTTCTTGGCAAGAAATCTTCTGAGGAATTGATTCCCTCTACTTTGCTTCTGCCCCACTAGGTATTGTTCTGCACCAACAAAATCAGCACCCCACCGGCAACTCTAGATGAAATCTATGCTGCACTTCTAGCCCTAGCAACTGGAAAATCAAAACTCAATAGTCTCTGCGCTGGCCCAACAATCACTGTGCTGCACTTCTATCCCCAACAACTGGAAAATCGAGATTCAATTGCCTCTGTGCTGACCCAGCAAACATTGTGCTGCACTTCTAGTCTTGGAAACTGGAAAATCGAGACTCAATAGTCTCTGCGCTGGCCCAGCAATCACTGTGTTGCCCTCTGCAGCAACAATGTCACATAAACAGGATGACGCAGGCTCTGTGTGACCCTCACTCGGTGACTGCATCACCCCTCTTCTGCTCTCTCGGCCAGAAACTGTGTCGTCACTAGGGACAATTGCCTTCACACACAGATTTTCTTCTGTTCTTTCGTCGATGGCTTCAGTCCTCCTTGATCTACAATTGCTCTGTACCATGTGAAAATTTCTAAATCTAAT
Organism: Pinus taeda; assembly: GCA_000404065.3. NCBI lineage: Eukaryota > Viridiplantae > Streptophyta > Pinopsida > Pinales > Pinaceae > Pinus > Pinus taeda. The sequence continues at coordinate 94,724 of APFE031087931.1, read as the reverse complement.
AAACCAAAGATCCTATTGTAGTAAATTGATTTACATTACCTACTTGTATTCTTCATTTAACAAGTTATTTTCAGAAATATTCAGAAAATATAAATGTAAATACATTGCAGCCTACACCTCTATACAAATCAAGTACTAAAAAATAAATGAGACAATCATGTAAAGGACACACTTATTTTTGGACTAAACGTCCCCGGAAAACCCAATGCAAGAAAATTGGTGCAACAACTCTGAGGGTTTTCTATTATTAAGTAGAAGTTTTGAATACAAATGTTGGTTGCCCTCTCGAAAAACCAGTGACGGAGAGATACAGTGGCGGACAACCTGAGTTTTACCTCACTTCACTGGGTAGAATCTGGTTGATCCGACAACAAATCTAGCTGGCCCCAGCTACAACTATGTTGCCCCTTCGCAATAACTATGTGGGCCTCCCTGGAGCTCTCTGAGGCTCTATGTCAGCACTTCTGCCCACTGCTTCAGCTTTCCCGACCGTTCCAGCAGTTCCCTAGCTTTCTGCATGGAAGACAACTCTTCCTCTGCGATGGCCGTCCTGGCCCTGCGTCAAGGCTACGTGGGCCCAGAGTGGCCCAACTTCAGCTCTCCCGGCTACTGCGCTACCTCCACAAGCTTCTCTTCACCTCTCTGTCCATATTCCCAAGCTATCACTGCCCCTCAGTTGCAAGATCTCCCCAATCGATTTCCCTCTTGAGAACTTCTCACCTCAGAAAATCGATTTCCTCAATCTCTCTGTGTGTGTTCTCCAACTAACCCCAAGCCTCCATTTATACTTTTCTTGTTGAGAAATCAATAGTCGAGATTAAGTCTCTAATCAACGGCTAAGATTAAAATTTTTAATTGTTTAAATAAATACAATCCGAGTGGAATTTCTCCAAACGATTTCTGGGTCTTGGAGATCTCATGTGTTCTAGCCCCTCCACAAAATTTTGGAGCTAGAGCACATCCGATGCTACCCAAAAATCAACAATGGGAAGGTGAACAAGTATTATGACATCCCAGCTTATAGTTGCTTGAGTGCAAGCAAACTCGGGAATAGAGGACTATAATGTCCCTTTCCAACCCATAGCAACAGAGAAAAAGTGAATTCGTAGCCTACCATGATCTTTGTAGGTTATCGATGACAAAAAGGGGGTCAACAAATTAATTATTAGATATTATCTTAATGATTAAATAAAGGTGGTAAAGTCACCTTAGAAAAATAAGTGACCCGTAGTATTATTTTTCCACTAAAGGGAAAAATTTTAAAAAAGAGGAGACTTGAGGAAAAGAGATATGTGAGATTAGATCGGTGAATTAACAAAAAGCTCAATTAGCTTTGGGAGAGGTCAAACCCTCAAATATTCCCAATTTTGGTGTTGAAATACACACCCTAGCCAATGGTTTTGGTGGTTGTTGGGCCATCCTAGGCAATCAATAAAATTATCATCTGTAGAAGAGGCCAAGTTATTGTTCCAAGGAGGCCGAGTTCATAGTCGAGGAGGAGATTGATCTGTCTAGCTATAGAGGTTGAATTTCTAGTTTCATTGGTGCCGAATTCTTCCTTCAAAGAAAGTCGATTTGCATGATCCATAGAGGCCAAATTGCTAGTGTTGCAAGGCTGTGTTTTTCTTTAAAATCAAAGGCCGAATTTATGTGTTGTAGGGGCCAATTTTTCACTCCAAGTTGAGGGCCAAAATATTATTTTGGAGGACAAAATTAGTTTGTTGTAGGAGGGCTGAATTACATTTCTTGTGGGAGATCGATTTGTTTTTTATGGCCGAGTTGAAATTTCTTAAGAGGTTGAATTGTCAAGTTCTGTGAAGCCAAAATTAACTTCACCAAAAGGGTCAGAAATTGTTGTTGTTAAGAGGGCTGAATTGCACACTTTAGGAGGGTCGAGTCCACAATTCGCTATGGTAGACAAGTTGCATAGCTAAAGGAGTCCAAGCCAAGGTTTTTGGGGAATATCCCCATCAGATTTCCTTCCAAAACAAATTGATGTAATTTCCTTCCAATTTAAAAATAACATACTTGGAGTTTGCAGTGTTTTTCTCTACCATGGTGTTGTAATTTATTGTTAAATTTTTCTGGAAAAAAATTATAATGGATTTCTTGAATTTAATTCTTGGACATTAAGTAAAAAATTATAAAAGGGATGTTACAACTTCAGATCTCTCAATTATGCTTTAGCTCAAAGGAGGAGGGATCACGTAGATCCACTCACAAGTGCTTCTTGGAGGAACTTATTTGCAGGCATTCATAGAGCTAAAAAGGGGCCTTTATTTCCCTCAATCTTTTCTTGAGCAGGTAAAATTTATATGGGTTGCAAATTTTGAATAGTCATGGTAAAGCCGAGTTTGGGTGGCTATCTATAGTCGAGATTATGAAGGATTTCTTTAATATTAGAACAAACCTATGTAGTAGCTCGATAAAGAACAAATTCACCTAGGGTGAGTCATTCCCTTGAGTTTCAAGACATTTATGGGAACACTTGAAGGCCAAGTTATAATCTTGGGCAACTGAGTGTAATATCCAATGTTCCACCGAGTTTCTGGGATGAGGATACGCACAAGGGGGATGTATATAAGCAACCCCAAAGTTTAGGGAATTTTCGGGGAAACGGGGGGATGTCATAGTCATACAAATTATAAAATTATAAATTATTAAAAATTTTATATATAAAATAACAATAAAAAAATCCCAAAGATATTAAATTACTAAATAGAAAATCTTAATAATTATGAAATTTACATCTAAAGACTAAATATGATCATCATTACTTATTAGACTATTATCATTTGACATTTATGCATTGTAAATCTAAAAGTAAATTACTAAATTGAATCCATCATTTGACATTATGCAATGTTCCTTCTAAATTCATCATTTGGCATGATGCAAGGTACATCTAAATTAAGTTAATAAATTCATCATTTGACAATTGAAATGCAATGCTCATCAAATTTTCAAAAACGATAAAAAGTAAATTCATCATATGACAATGACATTAACATTATGTTGAAGTCTAAAATAGCCATAAAATACTAAACTAAAAGTAAACATAGATAACATTGAGCAGTGAAATACTAATAAATTTCTAAAAAAGTACTAAATAATATTAATAAATACTAAGTCTTAAGTTTTAATATACTTCTAGTTTTTTATTTTTTTTATGGTTTTTATTTTATATTTTAAGCTTAAATTTTACTATTATTTAATTTATTTATTTATTTAAAAAAATTAACTTTTAACAAGTTTTAAGTTTTTTTTTGTAAGCTGGGGAGTTACCATTTTCTATTAACAAAATTGAAAAGACTACATTCTTAAGGTGGTCTCAACCCGCCCCGAGGGGAAACCGGGTTTATTGACCACCTATAGTTTTTAACTGCTAACCAAAAATAAAAGGTTTTCAATCTGTCTTTCCAGGCTTTGTAAACATCAGCCTTGTAACTGTTACTATTGACATATAACTGCAAGTAAGAATTATCATAGATCCTATACATAACTAAAGGAAACTAAGATTTGCACTTTCTAAATACTTAAAAAAAAAACATGCCTTTCTTCATTGATTCCCAGCATCTTCTTGCTGTGCTTTCTCCTTCTTGATCACCAAGCCATTCGCCTCTAGCTGCTGCTGAATATCCTCCAACCTCTTGTCCTGCATGAGCATGGTGATTAGGATGTTCTTCAGCTCTTTCTTCAGGTTTGGGATCCCCTGTGATAATTCAGCCATTTCCAAGGTTATCTACTCCATAGCTTTGGCCATCAGTCTTTTCATTACCCAGTATAGGTGCAGGGACTGTTTATATAGTGTCATTCGTCCTCGGGTATGACCTGGATCCGGCATGAGGTGCACCCAGTCCTCCATTTCTTCCTCAGACTGTGCCTGAATGGCCTCTTCCTCCCAGTGCTCGATTATCCTCCTGATTTTCGGGTTAGTCCTCTCGCTGTATAGGCTCTCTCGGCTGTCCGAACCCTTGTCTCAATGGTACTCCTTCCCTGTCTCCCTGCCGCTTCCGCGCTGGTCTCCCCGTCTTCTACTGTACCTTCTCGATAGCAGCGTCCCCGCCTGCTTCTACCCTCTGCTACTCCCCGACTCCTCTGGCCTCCCATGCCTCGCCGACCTCGCCCTCGGCTCCGCCTGCCGCTCCCTTCCTCAGCTTCCGGTTCCTGTCTACCTTCAGCTTCCACCCGTCCTCTTTTCATGGTTCTGTTTCCTGTAATTCTCTCATTTCGGTCGCGGTTACCATTTCCCTGTGCTGCCTTCTCAAATTCGACTTCGGCGTCTTCGCTCTCGCCCTCTGAAACATCATATACGGGTATATAAAAATGCTCTGTGTCCTCCTCCATTTTCCCTTTGCCTTTCGCGTCCTGGTCCCCTCGCCCCTAGTTCCCGTCTCCTGCTCTGCTTCTCATCCATCTACCTGCCGCACTACTCCCTTCTGCTGCCATTCTTTCCTCGCTTCGCTGCCTCTTTCTCCGCATCCCTGTTCCTTCTGCTCGGCTTCTTGATCTTCCCTCTCTCCTGGTTGTATTCAATTGAGTACCGCCACCCTCTCCTGTTTCTTTGCATGCAGATTCCCTCGTCCCGCTTCGCCACCCTTTCTTCCTTATGCCTCCCCTCCTCATGCACTTATACCTTACCTCCCTTACCTCTTTGCTGTCCCATGCCTCCGCACTATCATTCCCCTGTCTTGTGTCTGACGCACTGACACCTCCACCGTCACCCTTTTGTACCCTGCTGTCCTTTCGCCCTGATCGGAGATCCTTCTCACCGATCCAGTTGCCTGTGACAATCATTTCTTGAAACCTGTCTGCTCTGACCTGCCTGACACACCTTCGCTCATTAATTACCCAGTCTGCCACCTTGCTCATCCCGATCGGGTGAACAAGTTGTAAGTTTTAATATAGTTTCCTTTTTTCATTTTTATTTTATTTTTTTTATTTTTCATATATTTAAGTTTGTATTTTTTTTTCAAATTTTAATGTTTTATAAAAATTATTAGACAAAA
>APFE031087931.1:31408-88564 GCA_000404065.3 Pinus taeda | reverse complement strand
GAAGTTTCCCTAAGTTTCCCCAAAAAAGGGGATGTGAGGGAAACGTTTCCCCGAGAGTTCCCCATCCCCGGAGCGTGGGGGAGCGTTGGGGTGCGGTCCCCACCCTAGGGGACGCGTCCCCGTGAAACACTGGTAATATCAAGAAGGGATTGAATCCCTTATCCAGGTTAAATCAAGACCGATACTCCTTAACCAAATTGCATTGATGAGGGACTAATTATCTGGACATATCTTTGAAGCAAAATATCCATGTAAGGCCAAGCATATCTCTTAGCTATAGAAGTGTTGTAGCAATTAAATTAGTTGGCCAATATTACTATCCTATAGAAAATTAAGTTGTTGGTGGTGTTGTACCAGCGAAATGGAGCAATGGATGTTGAGTACATTCTAGGATCATTAATTAGATACTTGTATGTACTCTCTTGGTTTCATCTAATAAAATGGTTTGGTGGTTTGAGATTTATGCAACAAAATATGTGTTTATTTTCTAAAATTAATCAAGCAAGGATTTTCATTCATTGTGTTGTTGCAAAATATTTGTTAGATTGTTTACACGTAAAATCTAGAAGGCTTTGGTAGTGACATTACTGGTCGAATTAGCCCTATTTTGTAAAAAGGGATATTATAAAATGGAATAAATTACCAATGGAAGAGTTGATGAGGGAAGATGAGTTATTCATGCAAAAACACAAAGATGAGTTATTCATGCAAAAAGTCCCACAGTTAGTCAAGTGTTGAGGACACTACTTGTTTGAAGAGGAGGGGCATGTTAAATCCTAGACAAACCCCATGCTAACCCTAAAACCCCCTATTAAACCCTACATATTGAGTTATTACATTTCTATTGTTATATCATAATGTAAGCCAGAACATTTCATTGTACCCTTTCATTATAATTGTACCCTTTTTGTCCTATATAATTAAAGGTTATAATGAGAGGTTTTGGCCTACATAACGATATAAAAATAAAATGTAGTAACTCAATGTGTAGGGCTTAATAGGGGGTTTCAGGGTTCATAATATATATGTACATGGAGGAGTCCTAATATTTAATGACTTCTTATCATTTGTAAGGTGCACGGTCCATAAAAGAGTCTAACTCAAAGATCTTGTAGAGTTGGGATGTATGTTGGCTTGATCGGATGCAATGTTCTCAATTTTGTGCATGCAAAAATCACTTAGGAATTTTGCCAATTTTTGGATAATATTAAAAAGGGGAAAATATTATTTTGTGAGAAAATGGAGAAATTATTATTTTAATGGAATGGCAGCAGAATAATATTTTATTGGAGGATGAAGACAAATTATTATTTTAATGGGATGGCAAAAAAACAATATTTTATTAGAGAAGGGAGACAAATTATTATTTTATTGGAATGGTAGCAAAATATTATTATTTTATTTAAATTACGGCAAAAAGTGGAAAATGGCCCCCACCAATAAAATAATAAGGAAAAGGGAGAATCTAGAAGCTAGAGGGAGCCTCCATGAAGAATTATAAAAGGAGGAGGAACTCAATTGCAAGGCATTCTATTCCTATGATTTCTATTTGACATTAAAAAGAAGTTCAAGCGAGTATCAAGAGTTTCAAGCAAAACTCAAGCTAATTTTGGTGTGTTGTTTTGTGTTAGCATCGGATGTGCTCTAGCCATGAAAATTGGTGGAGAGGCTAATGCACATAAGATCTCCAAGACCCAAAAATGGTTTGGCGAAATTCTACCCAGTCAGAGAGATATTAAAATAATTAATATCTTTAATGGGGTTCCTAAGTGAAAACTTAAAAAAATTAAAATATTAATGGGTATTAATTTAAAACTGGGTGAGAATGTTTAAATGACATAGATCAAGCCAAATCTAATCTTAGTCGTTGATTAGAGACTTAATCTTAGTCGTTGAAGACTCAACAGGAAAAGTATAAGGGAAGGCTTGAGATTCAGTTGGAGATACACCAAATTGATCGGTCAGTTCGATTTTCTGGAGCGGGGTTTGCTGAGAGAATCGAACCAGTGATCTGTTGCAACGAGGGGAGTTTAGCACAAGGCCGAGAATACATAGCAGAGAGGCACATATAGTGTCAGAGAGACAACCCAGAGCCTAGGAAGGCTGACGCAAAGGCTGAAGAGGCCAGTGTGGGTGACACAGAGGGTCTGAGGGCTTACGCAAAGGCTTCAGTAGCTACGCAATGGCTAGCAGAGCTAACGCAGGGCCAAGAGGCAGCACTGGGTGATTTTCGTGGGGCAAGCTGAGTGTTGGTGAGCTGGGAAGGGTGACGCAGTCCCTATAGAGTGACACAGAGCAATAGAGAAGCTTGGAGCAGCTTTCCTTGTCCAACTAAGGAGCTGCAATTGTTGCTGTGGGATTGTTCATTCAGTGACTGATTAGCCGAAATATCTGTCTCTGAGGAGAGGTACTACTGCCGAGGACATTCTCTATTGGGTGAGCCATTTCTAACATCCTAGATGTATTTAGAAACCACATAATAATAAAACCCTCATATTTGTTGCACTGGTTTTCCCACATTGGTTTTTTTGTAATGTTCCTAAGTAGAAATGTGAGTGACATTAAGCAAATAAATGGTGCAACAACATATAAAAATAAAAAAACGCATTAGATATCCATGAAAATGCTGTAAATCAGGAACTGTTGAGCCATAGTATTAAAAATCAGAGGGCTAGATACAATATGAAATGGAATGGTGCACCTGGGCTTGTTTCAAAGGACAAGCTTGACAAAACCCAAGTGAGAAATAGCTAAGTTGAAGACTGCCCAGCTGCTGCACCACTTTGCATTGCGCTGCTCCAGTAAATTATTGCCCCGTTGAACTTTAACCTGCTGGAATGTGCCCAAAAACTGCCCAGAAAATTATATCCTTTCAGCTCTGGACTCCTTGGACAAAACCCAGAAGGGAATTTTGTTGGTTTTGACATTGGATTTTCAGTCTTCTTGGAGCCTCTTCCCAGCGTCTGTTGCCAAATTTGACTTGCAGGAAACAACCTACAAATCCCTCTATAAACACCTCTAAAATGTTAGTTTTACCTGTGCGCTATCCAACTCCTTGCTCCCAGGATGGCTCGTGGCCAAGATGAACTGCTCTCCCAAGCCCCACGAAATTGTTGCTACAAGCCTCTGCGCAATCCCTTTGCACAAAAATCCATACCACTGATGCACTGGTCTAGCTGGCTACAAATCCCAACAAAAATGTCCTCAATAAGCAGCCTTCTTAGCTCCCGGAAATCCCAGCAAGCACTGAACCTCCTTGCTGGCTTCTAACTCCTACGTGTTTCTGGTTGCCCAAGAAATATGCAGCTCTCTTTTCTGCGTTGCTGGCTGAAGTGTGTGACTATGCTAAATTCCCTGAAAATCCTATGGAACAACCTCCCTAGGGTGGGCACGGATGGTCCCTCGAAGAAGAGGTTGAATCTCCCGCATGAGAAATTTGTGGCTAAAAAGTTGGTAAACTCGCTAAGCAGCAAAGCATACAAAAGTGTGTTTGTTTGCAGCTGTTCAAGATGGTCGAAAATGAGGGTTGATCCTCCTTTTATCACCTTGGGTCCCCTTAGGCTCATGTGGGCCCCTCCATCCACCCATTCGATTCCATCCAATCTCATTGAATGGCCAAGTTCGAATTTCTCATGTGGGTGGCCCCCACATTCCACTAGCTACAAAATAAAGTCGAATTCCCCTATAGTTCCTAAGTCTAAGTGTAGGTTCCTCCTCCTAAGCCAAAAATGGTGCCAAAAAGGTGTAGTTGCACCCTGTGACTAATGTATTTGGGAAGGGAAATGACATTTTTCTGGGGACGATTGTCCAAAAATAACAATGTCCCTTGTGCGTTTATCTCAGTTATTTCAGTTGCTGATCTGTATGAGTTAAGGTTGCATTTGTGTTTATTTTAGTATTTATATTTATAAATAACTTGTTAATGGAATAAACAAGTAGGAGAAATTAAACCAGATAATGCAGTAGGGATTTCTGATGTGTTAGATTCAGAAATTTCAACATGGCATCAGAGCATTGCAAATCACAAGAGAACTGAAGGCACCAACAGTAACTTGAAGAATTTGTAGCAGCAGCAGTGGTCCCAAGAGACAACATTATTCCAAAGCAGAAGCAGCAGAAAAGAAGTGACGTAGAGGGCCTGCATCATCATTTTCGAGCCAGGAGGAGGGTCAGTCAGAGGCAGAGGGGCAGATCATACCTACGCAGTGCCCGGTCATCTTTCTTAGGCAGGAAGGATCAACGTTATGACCAAGAGGAGCAGATTTTGTCGTTGTCGGGATTGCGCAGAGCCTGAAAGGCTCAGTGTCTTCAGTTGCCGAGGCTTGGTGTGCTGTGGGCAGATTGTGATTGAGAAGTTGGTGGGGTGTTGTTTTTGTCATAACAAAACAATACCTAAGGAGACAGAACCAAGGTAGAGGGAGTCGTTACCATGACGGATTTCTAGCCAAGAAATCCAGATCCAAGTTGCAGTTGCAAGGAGGATTGGAGAGGAGCGGTTTGACAGTTGGCCAGAGGACTTCTAGGAGGGAAATCAAGACTTAGAGGGAGATTTCCAGGAGGGAAGTCGAAACTCGGAGGGAATCCAAAAGAGGAGCTGAAATGGTAGTGAACGAACTGAGGGATCAGGGCAGATTAGACGGGGCTTCCAACTTTGTCATCTGGAAGGCCAAGATCGTGGCAATCCTGGATTGACATCACATAAAGGAGTTTTCCTTAAGAACCATGGCTATCCCGGTCGACCCAACTGAAAATGAGAAGTATGAGGATGAAATGGCTAGGGCGAAGTGCATGATCCTTGACGAGGTCAAAGATCATGTCGTTCCACATATTGCTAAAAAGAACACAGCAAAGGAGATGTGGGATACTTTGAAGACCTTGTATCAAGGCTCTTCTGTGTAGCGGAAGATGTTATTAGAAAATCAACTGCAGACGTATCAAGTGCAGAAGGTAGAGCAGATAGATCCGTTCCTCCTTAAGATTGCAGGAGATTCGTGACCAACTTACTTCCATAGGGTCTACACTGAATCCGGAGTTCATGGTGAGGACCGCCCTGAATGCAGTCTTCGAGGAGTGGGACACATTTGTCCAAGGCATTTTGGGCAGAGCTACTCTTCCAGGATGGGAGGAGATGTCGGCAACCCTTCACCAAGAAGAGATCAGGTGGTTGACCAAGGCGGGAGTAGTGGCAAGGGAAGTCGAATCAAGAAAGAGGAGGAGGAGGATGCAACTCTAGCATCTGCGGGACAACAAGGGAAGAGGAAGAAGAAGGACATCTCCAAGATTAAGTACTTCCATTGTGGGGAGCTGGGACATTATGCATCCCAGTGTTCTAAGAAGAAAAACAAGTGAGAGGCTTCCGACTCCAAGGCAGCTCTGGCTAGTGCGTAGAAAGAAGTCGAGGCTGATGACGACTATGCCATGAGTGCTCATGCACCTCTAGAGAAGAGGTGGGGAGACACTGAGTTGTAGTCAGGAGGACTACATACTAGGGGTAGGATCCTTGATGTGCCCAAACTTTGGATCATATCCGGCTACGAGAGCCCTTAATGACAGTAGCAAGATGATAGAGGTCGGGTGGAGCAAAGTGTAGTGGAGTAGCAAGGCAGTTCTTGGGTGCAGAAATCTAAGGCAGCGTAGTGGAGGTTGCAGCAGTGTGAGAGGCACAGAGGTATATGTAGCAGCACAGTGGTAGCAGAGGCAGCTTCAGTATCATGAGGCTTCCAGACTAATTGGGATGTTAGTACTTGGGAAGAGTCAGTTACCTACTTCTCGGTAACTGAGTTTTAGTGTAGCAGTTAGCAGTGGCAATGCTAGGGGCAACATGGGCATCATATTGAGAGGGAGCTACAGTACGGATGTGGCAGTGACAGTGGCAGTGTCATGGAAAGCAGTACAAGAAGCAACAATGCAGATGATGTGAGGCAACATGCCAAACATCAACACAGGTACCAGCACAGAGGATCAGTGTCATGTTTCAGTGATGGAGCATTACTAGAGCACATTCCTCGCTAAGAGGGAGTGTTGATTTGTGGTAGCATCAGATGTGCTCTGGCCATGAAAATTGGTGGAGAGGCTAAGGCACATAAGATATCCAAGACCTAGAAATGGTTTGGGAAAATTCCACCCGATCGGAGAGATATTAAAATAATTAATATTTTTAATGGGGTTCCTAGGTGAAGACTTAGGAAAATTAAAATATTAATGTGTATTAATATAAAACTAGGTGAGAATGTTCTAAATGACATGGATCAAGCCAAATCTAATCTTATCCGTTGATTAGAGACTTAATCTCAATCGTTGAAGACTCAACAAGAAAAGTATAAGAAGAGGCTTGAGGTTCAGTTGGAGATGCCCCAAATTGATCAATCAATTCGATTTTCTAGAGTGAGGTTTGCTGAGAGAATCGAACCAGTGATCTGTTGCAACGAGGGGCAGTTCGGCACGAGGTCGAGAATACATAGTAGAGAGGCAGAGATAGTGCCAGAGAGACAGTGCAGAGCCTGGGAAGGCTGATGCAGAGGTTGAAGAGGCCAACATGGGTGACGGAGAGGGTTTAAGGGCTAACACAGAGGCTAGCATAGCTGACGCAGGGCCAAGAGGTAGCGCTGGGTGATTTTCGTGGGGCAAACTAAGTGCTGGTGAGCTAGGAAGGGTGACACAGTCCCTGTAGAGTAACGCAGAGCAGTAGAGAAGCTTGGAGTAGCTTTCATTGTCCAACTAAGGAGCTGCCATTGTCGCTGTGGGATCATTCATCTGGTGCTTGATCAACCGGAATATCTATCTCCGAGAAGAGGTCCTACTGCTGAGGGCATTCTCTGTTGGGTGAGCCATTTCTGGCACCCTAGATGTATTCAGAAACTGCATAATAATAAAACCCTCATATATGTTGCACCGGTTTTTTTGCATTGGGTTTTTCCGTGGACGATTGTCCAAAAATAACGGTGTCCCTTGTGTGTTTGTCTAAGTTATTTCAGTTGTTGATCTATATATGAGTTAAGGTTACATTTGTGTTTATTTTAGTATTTATATCTATAAATACCTTGTTAATGGAATAAACAAGTAGGAAAAATTAAACCAGATAATGCAGTAGGGATTTCTGATGTGTTAGATTCAGAAATTTCAACACGGTGGACTTCAAGATACCTTGTTAATGGAATAAACAAGTAGGAGAAATTAAACTAGATAATGCAATAGGGATTTTTGATGTGTTAGATTCAGAAATTTCAACATGGTGGACTTCGAGTGCCACCCTAGTTAGCTTTGGGGTAAGATTATTTTAGATCTTCCATTGGTGCTTATTGTAGTGACCTAGAATCAATTGTTGTAGGACTCCAACATTGTGAGGTTTCATTTCTTACGAGAGATTGTTGGCACCTTGATTTAGTGTTTGCAAGATCATCTTCCTAGATCAAAGCATTGAATGCTATCATTTTCTTAGGAGTTGAGTACCTATTTGAGGAGGAAATTTCTGAAATAAACTTCTTGTGATTTCTAAGGTAAACCGCTATGCTCGAGGGCCATCTTCAAATGTAATGTTCCAAACTTAAATAAATAGTGATATGCAAAGCAAAAATGATTTATAGCACAAAAATTTTAAACAATCAGCAAATGCTCATAAAAACTTTGGAATTAAAAACTCTAGAATCCCAAAAATGATATCTAATTAGGAACGAGCTGAGCCATTTTATTAATCAATGGAGCAAGTACAATAGTATGGAGAAATGCACTTGGGCTTGCCTCAATGGCAAGCATGATAGAACTTAGGTGATAATACAATGTTCTCAAATGTTGGAAATGGTTTCTCCTCTAATGCTCTGCGTTGCCTAGAAAACTTCATTGTTGCCTGGAAAGGCACTGGAAGAAATGTCTCCTCTAGTGCTCAGAAAATGATGAAATTTCAGCCAAAAACTTCTTGGCCAAAACCCACAAAAACCCATAAATGGTTTGGCTCGATTTGGACTACCTAAAATCGACCCCTAAGGCACTATTCAATCTCCAGCGATTCTACACTGTCTGCTACAAAGATATGGCTTAAAGCCCCACCTCTAGTGCTCAGAAAATTATGAAACTTTATATTTGGGATCCTTGTCAAAAACCCAGAAAAACCTAGAAAGTATTTTGGCTGGTTTAGATCTTTGAAATTTGACCCCCTTGGAGCCCAACCTTAGCTACGACTGCAAAACTCGGCCTGCTGGAAACGGCCTATAAATCCTCTCGGAAATGCCCCCAAAGTGTTGGGTTGACCCTTTCTATCCAATCCTTGACTTCCTGGGTGAGCTCTTGGCCTAAAACACCTGCTCCTAAGCTCCACAAAAAACTGTTCAGTGGCCTCTATGCTGTCCCCTAGCCCAGAAATTAGAACTGCTGGAATGTTGGCTCTGCTGGCTATAAAACTTAGCAAGAATGTCAGTCTATTGTTGCTATCTCAACTCTCTAACTCTCTGGCAATCAATATGACCTCTACTAGCCTCTATCTCCCTCTGCGTATTCTCTGGCTGCCCATAAATATACACTCCCTGCTCTGCGGTAGTTGGTGGTGCTATGTCACTGCCTCGGAACTCCTGAAATCCTTGTAGAACTGCCTCTCTAGGGCGGGCACGGATGGTCCCCCGAAGTAGAGTTTGAATCTCCCGCTTGAGAGATTCATGGCTAAACAGCCGGTTGACTCAGCTAAATAGCAGAGTGAACAGTCAAGTGATTTTGTTTGCAAGATGTATGAATGAATCCAAAAATGAGAGTTGCTCCCTCCTTATAACTCCTTGGGCCTCCCTTGCCTCATGTGGGCCCCTCCATCCACTTATTCGAATTTCCCTCCAAGCCATTCAAATGGGCCATTTCGAATTCCCATGTAGGTGGCCCCCTCATTGCTCTAGTAACCAAATTAAGTCGAATTGCTTCCTAAGTCCCTAAGTCAAAAATGATGTGTTCTCTTCCTTAGCCAAAATTGTGCAAAATTGTTTAATAGAACCCTGTTACAAATGTGTTTGAGAAGGGACATGACAATCCTCCCCTACCAAATGTTGCTTGCCCTCAGGCACATCAAAGCTAGGTGCTCCAATATGTGTTCACCCTCCCAGGTGGCATCCTCATTCCACAAGTTCTTCCAATGCTCCAAAAGTCACTTGTCCTCAAGCAATGCCTAAATGAGCATCCTCTCTAACTGTTGCTCCCCACTGTCACTGCAACATGTGCCAGGGTCCCAAATGTGCCATTTAATCGTCCCCGACCTCAGCACTGTCCTACTATGAAAGAATCCTTCAATACTAGGATCCTAGGCCATCCTGTCCAACATGAAGCTCCCCTCACTCCACTCACTATCATGCTCGGTGCAAGTACCAGAAGGCCCTTGCTCCATCCGTGACTCGCTAAAGCCTAATGGAAGATCTGTATGATCTCCCCCTGCAATAGTCAGTGCATCCCTAAAGGTTATTGAGTTGTGATGCCCCAGTTCCCTGCTAGTCCCAGAGTGATGCCACCATGCTAACGCTGCGCTACTCTGACTATGTCATACTCCCCATCGTGCACAAATAGTATCCTCCTCTCCTGTAACTCGATGGTGGAATACTGAAAGAGGCGAGACACATCCTGCCTGGGCATCTCCATGGCACCAAGGCCTACCCATCCAAATCTAACTCTGAACTTGTGCAACAATAGAGAATGTCTGCCTCCCCATATGATGAAACCCTTTGTGAACCCCCATGTGTCATCCCAAGAGAAAACTATATCACTCTCTACCATGACTCCGCTCATCACGAGTGATCTATTGATCAATTGAATCCCTGCATCCCATAGACAAAGCTGCTGCATCATAGCCCTGACAACTGATGGAATCCCTTTGGCCCTCATCTCTAGTCCCTGAATGCCACCCATATATAGGCTGCATACATCATGAACTAATCTGAGGCATGCTAAATTGTTCGGTGCCTGCCACTGTGTAGTACTGATGACCACTGGAAACCACATGTGCCAAATAGCTACCCCCTTAATGCAACCAATAGATGGTCTGATACGCGCAATCGACTCAGTGTATGCGAATCCATCTTGCTCCTGCCAACTATTGCCACTGGTTTGACTACCTGCCCCGTGAAGAATGTGTGGATACAATGTCGGGAACCCAGATACATACTGGACAACTATCTCAGTTGTACACGGTATCCTCTGCTCATGCATGGTCCAGACGTGCCCTGTGGAAAGAGTGACATGTCTCCCCTATGACCAACTCCCCAGGGATAGGATCAGTGATGAATGATATGCCATCCCTGTCGGTGATCACCTCATCCCTCGACCTGTGGCTATCAACTCGCACCGATTCAATGCCCCTGCTGAAAAGTCTTCCCTCTATTGCACCAAGTGTCATCCAAACCACTGTTGATAATATCAGCGATATTCGAAAATACCGTGATATTTTCGACAAAACGATATATTGCCAAGAAAACATAGCGATATTTTCTATTTTGAAAATATCGCGATATTTTCAAAATATCGGCAAAATATCGTGATATTTTGAAAATATTGACAAAATATCGGCTATGTTTAAAAGTTTGAAAAAAATATTTTTTATGCTTGCTGATATTTGCTGATATTTTCGCCGATATTGCCGATAAGATGTTTTCTAGACCCTTGCCGATATTTTGCCGACATTGATATTTTCAACACTAATCCAAATATCTTGCGTGAGCTCCACATCCCCTGCCGCTTGTGCCCAAAGTGTCAAAGGACAACAACCAGATCGCATGTTCTTGTAAGTGATGTATAAGAGGGTCGGGAGTGTGAGTCCCCGCGGATACCATCAAGTATCGCTCATCTGTGTCCTCATTGATCCTGGGTGAACTACACCCAAAGGTATGCCCGATATCTCTATCCACGGGTGTCCCTTGAGGCAACACTCCAAGACCTTGTTGTGCAGCACCATACGCCTCTGCATACCACCGATCATCCTTGTACTCCTGGACATGCCACTATTCACCACGACCTACCCTTGTACATTGTTGGATATCCTCGGTTGCAACTATGCCATCCTGTACCGTCCTGCTTCCTACCTGTGTCACTGCACCTGTCACTCCCCGCATGTACTCACTGCAATGTAAGGCACTCCCACTCTGCAATGCAGTCCAACACACTACAGCACACCACCATGCCCACCTATAGGCCACTTCTGAACGCTAGATGCTCCCACACATCCCTGGATATGATGGCCTAGAGCTATGTCTCTAAGTGTCAGGCCACACCCGATCAGTATCATCACCTCCACCATCGCATCATTATCCCCGCTGATGAATGGATCTTCCCTCCAAATCCTCCCTGAGGGATCCGAGAAGTGACTCTCCCTATGTGTCACCAGTGATGGCACCACTGCTCCGCTCCTATGCATCCTCTGTGCCCCACACAAAAGTGAAAATCCCCTAGCTCCATGCAAGGCACCGTTTGGTGGCCTACCAATGCCACCTCCTCCATCAAACTCCTGCGAGAGTATGTTGATCACCCATTGATCCCGTGTACAAATACCATATCAAGAAAACCAAAAGAGTCTGTCCATAAACCGGTTGGCCACTGGTGCTGACCGGACTCCCCTAGAGAATGTGCATGCTCAACTACTAGGTCAATTGCACCATCCCAGTTGTAGTCAACCGACATACATGGGAAATGATAGGTAGTCCCTCCGGATCCCAATGCTAGTCGGGGCTTCCAGCATCCCCAGTGCCAGGAAACACCTGCTGACCTCCACCTAGGTCCACTACCATCTCCATAGTCCACTCCATCGGGTAACAACTCAGAATCTCTCACCACCCAACCCCAAGAGAGGGATCAAATACACAAACTCCAGCACATAAAACAACCCCAGCATGGGGGTGTTGCACCGTGTGTAACTTAGGTCGTCTCGTCTCGCTATCCGGGTCAATAAATACAATCTAACTAGATGGATCTATCTCCCTCTGTCTAATGGGCCAAGGTAACCTAACAGTGCTGCCAGCCCCGTCTATGTATGCCTGAAGGGGGCTGCTCTCACATTCCAATATACACTCTAGCTACACAAGTAGGGAATCCAACTGCTCCCCAATGTGAGTTAATTTGGCCGTGGACTCGACACAAGCCACTCTCATGCCCTCTAGCTCCTCATTCTGCTACAAAATCACCTCTCGCACTAACATGGCCTTCCTGTTTAAGCTAGAAGGTTAGCCTAAAATTGATGGAATTGTCGTGGGCATCTATCACCTATAAACTTGGTCATGGCTCCAAATACCTCAATAACTGTTAGCAACTCGTCCAGGGATGGCACCCCCTCAACAATGGCTCGATGCAAGTAGGTTCTATCCTTTGCACCAGGCTGTCAACTGGGGCTATCAAAGAGGTCCCTAATAAAGGTGACTCCTGCGCCACACTGGGTATATCGATGTGCTCCTCACCATCCTATGGGCTCTCAACATCATGTTCAACCTCCTCCTCAAGCTCCTGATATCTAAAGCTAGGTCTCCATTAGCAAAAGTGCCCCCTGGTCTCACCCTCTAACCGTCTTTGTCTTGTCTGCTCCTTTTCAGATCTGGTGCCCTAATCTGGTCAACTTTCCCCACATGCTGTAGATGGCTGCACCCCCATGACCTGCTCGCCTCTAACATCTTTGTTGTAAGGGAGAGGATGGGTTTGGTCTGTCACCCTCCTTAACTGGGCCAACCTCTAATCGTCCCAATAAATTCTACCCCAGAATTTCTGCATACTGGATTTCCCTTGAGCCACTGGTTTGTCTCCAGTTTCACCCGTCACAATGCACTCATGCCCAAAGCTTCTATGATCTTATGGCTAATTTCCCACAATTGGGCCAAGTTCATGCTCTGATACCACTGTAATGTTCCAAACTTAAATAAATAGTGATATGCAAAGCAAAAAAGATTTATAGCACAAAAATTTTAAACAATCAGCAAATGCTCATAAAAACTCTGGAATTAAGAACCAGCTGAGCCATTTTATTAATCAATGGAGCAAGTACAATAGTATGGAGGAATGCACTTGGGCTTGCCTTAATGGTAAGCATGATAGAACCTAGCTGATAGTACAATGATCTCAAATGCTGGAAATGACTGCTCCTCTAATGCTCTGCACTGCCTAGAAAACTTCACTACTGCCTGGAAAGAGACTGCAAGAAACTCCTCCTCCGGTGTTCAGAAAATGATGAAACTTCAGCCACAAACTCCTTGGCCAAAACCCACAAAAACCCAGAATGGTTTGGCCCAATGTGGATTACCCAAAATCGACCCCCAAAGGCACTATTCAATCCCCAACAATTCTACAGTGTCTGCTGCAAAGATATGGCTTAAAACCCCACCTCCGGTGCTCAGAAAATTATGAAACTTTATATTTGGGATCCTTGTCAAAAACCTAGAAATACCCAAAAAGGATTTTGGCTAGTTTAGACTTCTGAAATTCAACCCCCTCCTTGGAGCCCAACCTCAGCTACAACTGGAAAACTCGGCCTGCTAGAAACTGCCTGTAAACCCTCCCAGAAATGCCCCCAAATTGTTGGGTTGACCCTTGCTATCCAATCTTTGACTTCCTAGGTGAGCTCTTGGCCTAAAACCCCTGCTCCTAAGTTCCACGAAAAACTGTTCAGTGGCCTCTACGCTGTCCCCTAGCCTAGCAATTCGAACTATTGGGATGCTGACTCTATTGGCTGTAAAACTCAGCAAGAATGTTGGTCTATTGCTGTTTCTCATCTCTCTAACTCTCCGGCAAATAATCTAATCTCTAAGTCATCTGACACGAGGATTCGGGATTCGTAGGATACGGGGATTCGAGTGTCGGATTCAAAGACGTTGACCCCTCGGAACAGGACACATAGGATTCGTTATACACACACACACACACACACACACACACACATATATATATATACATATATTAAAAATTAGATATTTCTTACACATTCTCATTAATTATACAAATCCATTGATTTCAAACATAGATCTTCATCTAGATGTTAGTTTTACTGTTTACAAAGTTAGTAACATTATAGCATGCATAGTACATACAAAATTCAAATACATGTCACTATCACATAAATCATAAATGATAAATCAATGAATCATAAATTCTAAATTCATAAATGATAAATCATAATACCTATTCAATTAATCAATGATCCAATAAGAGAAGGACAAGATAGTAAGATAAAGACACTAACAGCTATAGTTTTCTCATTAAGTCATCATATCAAAATTTGTTACATAGGTAGTGCAATGCCAATGGCAAATAGAAATAGAAAATATAAAACAACAACAAATATACAAGCCTCAAGGCAGTAGGTAGCCCATGACTCATGAGTCATCAATCCTCATAGTCATCATCAGAATCAACATCAATGTCCTCATCATCATGGTCACCATTGCTCTCCTCTGCATCCTCCTCCTCCCCTGTATCCATAGTTGCCTCTGCATCTGCTGGTGTGGAGGATGACCCCTCTACAATATCACCGTCATCAAATCTAACAGGCTCTAGCACTGGATCACTGAGATCCTTGTTGGCCAATGCCAACTCAACACTATTGTCCAGACCCATATCATCAGGAAAGACATCCCACATCTTTGTCTTTCACTTGAACCACTCTTCCATCTGCCTGTAAATAAGACGAAGGTTGGTGTGCACATACACCATTGTCTCTGCCCTAGATTGCTCAAACCTGCTCTTCTTCACACTATACAAATTCCCATATGTCCTCCAATTCCTCTCGCAACAAGAGGATGAAGTCACCTGAGAGAAGAGCCTCATGGATAACTACTGAAGAGGAGGGCTTGTTGCCCCATGATTTGCCCACCAAGAATAGGGCTTTTTAGCCCCTTGTCTCTAATCACATCATATCCTACAAATCGACCAGTGCCAGTGGAAAACTCTACAAAGGCATCCTCCACCTCACCAAGCAATGCTCTATCCCGAAAAACCCGCCTGAACGCATCTTTCCTCCCCTGTGAGATTTCACCATCCATGTGAGGAGGGAATCTACGGGAAGGTCCACCATTCAACCACTCATGGCTGTAGTATTTTGGGTTCAATGAGTGAGCCAAACAATGTAAAGGTGTGCAATTCTTGTCCCATCTGCTAACAAGAATATCCTGTATAGTACCACAGAAGGCCTCTGGTGATGTCTCGTACTCGGGGCACTCACTCTGTAGAATAATTCTCCTCACAGACTCAATCATGGAATCCCATCCCTCATAAACCTCTCCTAGGATGGGTTTGTCTGTATCTACAAATCGAAGCAAAGAAATGATAGGGTCCATGATCTGAATAATTAGATCTATGCTCTCCCACCAAGCATTATCTAGCACTGTGTCCTTCACTCTTTTAGAGGCTACTTGATGTGTCTTTCTCCAAAAAGACCAAAACTCATAAATAACTATGGCCACAAGAGCGTTCTTGACCTCCCTCAACCTCTTCAACATGATGAATGAAGAGGCAAACCGTGTATTAGCAATCTTCAACAATGATAGATTGTTGTACTCCTTGTAGATAGTGAGGGCATTTGTATGATTTTGCACAAAGATATGGATATGTCATGCATCCTCAATAATGTTACCAAATTAAAGCACATCAGAAGCAATGGATTTCAGTGCTAAGTTCAATGAATGGACAATGCAAGGTATCCAAAACACTTGTGGATATTTAGCTTCCACAATCATACTAGCAGCCTTGCAAACAAGTGCATTATCTGTAATGATTTGCACACAAGAATCAACACCTACATCTTCAATAACTTTAATAAATAACTCACCTATAAATTGTGCATCCTTGTATTCTCCAAGTGTATCCACTACTTTCAAGAAAACTAGACCATTCAAAGAAGACACCATGAAGTTGATGAGTGGGTGTTGTGTTGGATTTGTCCATCCATCAGAAACAATGCTAACCCTAGATGTTGGCCATGATGCTTTAATACGCTCAAGCATTTTTTGGACCTCTTTTTTTGCCTTCGTCAACAATGTGGTTCTAAGCTTCTCTGAACCAAGAGGCACATACCATGATGGAGACCCATGAGTTAGAGCTTGGCACATCTCAATAAATATAGGTGAGCGTGCAACATTAAAGGATATAAAGTTTTGATAGAAAAAGAAGGCAATGGTGAGATCAAGCTCTTCCCATTTCTCTTTTTGAAAAATCTTGTCCATTGGACCAAATGATATTGCCTTTCTTTTTGCTGCTTGTCCCCCAATGGAACTTTCAAATGGAAATTTGGTGGTGTCTTTCCTCAAAAATGGAAGGGGGTCATCATTCTTGGTTTTTCTTGATTTTGCAGCCACATTTGCCATACCAACAGTGAACTCTTTTTCTATTTCTTTCCTCTTTTGTAAAGGAACAGCTTTACAAGCTCCAACTCCACAATCTGGTAAAGCCAACAAATGGCCTTTTACACGGTAATATGTGCTTGTGAAAGAACTGTGGCAAAAGTTGCATCTCCAATGCACGTTGCCTCCTCCTTTCCCCTTGATGCTTGGCCCATCCTCTCTTGTGACATATTTCCACAAGGGATATTTCTCAATGTTGTCTTTAGGAGGAAGTCTTCCCTCAACATTACTTGCAGCAGACTCTGATGATATTGGGGGAGGAGGGGCATCTCCAATGGGGACATTCTTTCCCTTCCTTTGCCCCCTACCTGCTGCCCTTGATTGAGCCATGAATAATGTAAAAAAAGTAAACAAAACATGCACAAATTTGTAAAATAAATGCATATACAAACCGCTGTAATAGAAATGCAAAAAATAGAGATGAAATGCACTTACCTGGTGCTTCAATCTCCTTGCCAAACACTCCAAACCCTTAGCTCCTTGCCCACACCTCATTGTTTGCAAAGATGAATGAGAGAAATGGTAAACAATTAAAAGAACAACGTTGTTTTAAAGCCACAAGTTTCACTTTTATGGGATTCGAATCCCAAAATCGAGACACGATGTGTCCTAACGGGACACGACCAAGATTCGATCATGTCCTATTAGGACATGTCGTGTCCTGTTTTTGGGATTCGAATCCCAGTGAATCGTTTTTTATTCGTAGGATTCGGACACTTCACCACTTTTGGACGAATCTGGTTTCAGAGTTTGATCTCTACTAGCCTCTATCTCCCTCTACGTATTCTCTAGTTGCCCAAAAATACACACTCCCTGCTCTGGACTGGTTGGTGGTGCTATGTCGTTGCCCCGGAACTCTTGAAATCCTTGTAGAACTGCCTCTCTAGGGCGGGCACGAATGGTCCCCCGAAGTAGAGGTTGAATCTCCCACTTGAGAGATTCGTGGCTAAACAACAAGTTGACTTAGCTAAACAACAAAGTGAAGAGTCAAGTGATTTTGTTTGCAAGATGTATGAATGAATCCAAAAATGAGAGTTGCTCCCTCCTTATAACTCCTTGGGCCTCCCTTGCCTCATGTGAGCCCCTCCATCCACCTATTCAACTTTCCCTCCAAGCTATTCAAATGGGCCAATTCGAATTCCCATGTGGGTGGCCCCCACATTCCACTAGCAACCAAATTAAGTCGAATTGCCTTCTAAGTCCCTAAGTCAAAAATGATGGGTTCTCTTCCTTAGCCAAAATTGTGTAGCAACACCCTGTTACAAATGTGTTTGAGAAGGGACATGACATCCAAGCAAAGACGAATTCAAGTTTTAAGAGGTTGAGACCTTGATTGAGAGCCAGAAGAAAGGACACATTGTTTGGGACGAGTAAACACTAGAAGAAGGGTTCGATGGCCATTTTGGAGGGAAATTGTTCCGACTTGAGACCATGACTTTTCATCAATTTAATTAAGGGTTTCAGTGCCAAACTTCATGTGTGAACCATAACTCCATTCACAAGACCTGAGTTATATGATTTATGCATCAATCTCAAGGCTAAGTTAGTTTGTAAATCAGAATTGGTCTCAAGGGCCAAATTGTTGTATTGTTGCCATATCTATGAGGACGAATTGTTGGTGTTGGAGTTGATAACCCAACCTCAGAATTATTATCTCTCTAGCCACATTCTTTTTATGATTGTAGAAGGAGGATCAGACTGCCCCTTATCATTCTATCTATGCTTTTAAGGCAAAAGGGATTGTATCATTAGCAAATCCCACGAAGATTTAGTATCAGTCACCAAGGATCAGATTAAAGAACTAAGGAATCATTGTTCTAGATCCGATATCCCATCTCAGATACCAGTAGCAGTTGATATCACAATCCAAATACCTGTAGCAGGTCATTTGTCAATGTTCCACTTAGTTTCCAGGATGGGGAAATGTGGGAGTTGAGATACATACAAGGGGGGACGTATATAAGAAACCCCAAAATTTAGAGAAATTTCAGGGAAACAAGGGGGATGTCAAATTCATAAAAATTATAAAATTATTAAAAATTTAATATATAAAAATAAAAAATAAACTCCCAACAATATGTCAATAACTAAATTAGTAAATAGTAAATCTTAATAATTATGAAATGTACATCTAAATATGATCATCATTTCGTATTAGACTATTATGAATCAGAATTATCATTTGACATTTCTGCAAACATCAATGTAAAATTGTAAATCTAAAAGTAATTACTAAATTAAATCTATCATTTGACATTATGCAATGTTCCATCTAAATTCATCATTTGACAATGGGCATTAATATTGTGCAAGGTATATCTAAATTAAATTAATCATTTGAGAAATGAAATTACACAATGCACATCGAAATTAAATTCATCATATGACAATGACATTATGCTAAAGTCTAAAATAGCCATAGAATACTAAACTAAAAGTAAACATAGAAAGTAGTGAAAACACTAGTAAATTTCTCAAAAAATACTAAATAATAAATCGCAACTTCAATCCGGTAGCTCCAAGTCACAAAATGAAAATTGCAGCTCCAATCCAGCAACTCCAAGTCACAAAATGAAAATTTTAGCTCCAAATGTCTTGGGCCCCCGATCGATGGTAAATCCAAATCATAGCAAATTGCAAATGGAAAATGTCGAGCATCGACAACAAGAAAATGTTGGGCGGCAAGGTAAAATGTCGAGTGACAATAAATAGAAAATGTTGGGTGGCAAGGTAAAATCGTAGGGTTAATTTGAAATGAATGAGAAATGTGAATGATTATGTTTTAAAGTTTTAATTTATCCTTTAGATTTTATTTTTGTTTTTTAATTATATTAGAACTTGTAATTTTTTGTGTTTTTAATTGTTATTAGCAAAACAATTGGTGGGGGGGCGCTTTTCATCACTAGAAAAAAGTCCCCCGGAGTTTTCTCAAGTTTCCCCAAAAAAGGAGATGTGGGGAAACGTTTCCCCAGGAGTTTCCCCATCTCGGGAGTGTGGAGGAGCGAGGAAGCGTATACCCCACCCTAGGGGGCACATCCCTGTGGAACGCTGTCATTTGTAGAGGCCGAATTTGGCATTATGCCTGTAGCAGCATATCTAGAGAAGTTGAATTGGTTTGCAAGCAATTCAAAGATAAGTTCAGTTGGCAGATAATTGTTCCAGGTGTAATCTCTACAGTTGTAATGTAACTTGCCATTTCGCTTTCAGTAAAGATCAGTCTTGCATCAAAATTGTTCTCATTCCATAATGCATGTGAATTGTTGGTTGGAATCTCTATATGAGCTTTGAAGTGAAAATCTTGGATTTTGTAATCAAACTGTTTGAAAAAATGTGTCAAAGAGCAATTTGAATATCTTTGGAAACATTTGCTTGAAAGAGTTATTAATGTGCTCTAATTTGACTAGAAGATTTGCTTGATCGAAAATGTTAAAGCTGTAGCATAGGACATGTTTTGGTATTTACTGTAAATTTTACATTTGGAATATTACATGGGATCAAAGCCAAGCATTGTACCATGAGAAAATCCGCATTAGAGCCTTGCTAGGAACAATATTACTTGTAGGTCTAGGGGAGATGCGAGGTTCCACTGATCTAGATACATGGGCTCTCCACACCACTTATGGTCATCTTTCATGAGATTGGGGGGAAGAAAGAAGTAATCTATTTAATAGGGTTTGTACTAGGTGGACCCTATAGATTTTGACCTTTGATATCTAGTACTTCCCTTGGAAACAAAGCTAGAAACCTTTGGTCGAGGTAATTGAATTATTTTAAAAGCATAGTCCACATTGGCCATTTATGTTGTACTAAAGGACAACCTACATTCGTAGAAAAAGGAAAGTGCTATTCCAATTTGAAAATTGTTCCAAAGACCATATTAATAAATCAAACACAAATACCTAATCTACAAAGCTAGCACAAAGAGGAAGTTGTCAGCATTGCCTAGAGACAAGAAGGTTGATTGGAACAGTATGAGTGGGACCTATTTCTCCACAAAATCTTCTGGTATTTATACCCATGAGAATGATAGATTTGCATAATATTTTTGAAAGCATTCTGTTGGTATATATGAGCCACCTTCCTTCACTGCAAAGATCTTCATTGTAACTCCATAGTTTCATATTTTGTTGTATATTTGGCATTTCCAAGCTGCATTACGGAGTATTATGAAGATTCATTGGTAATATGCATCTTTTCTTGGCGAGAGTGAATTTTGAGTAGGTACTACTTTCCCTTATTTTCTTGTCATAAGAAAAATCTCTCTGTATTTATATATATTTTAAATTGTATCTATACACATCATGAGTCTTAATTACTGGCCTAATAATTAGTTACCATAAATAATACTAGCTTGCTGTCTATTTATTATTTCTTAATTGTCGGGGCAAGCTAACCAATAGCCCTCATAAATTAGTTATTATCAGGGTTAGCTTGCTATGACAACCCTTGGAAACTATTTGTCACTCGGTGAGATAGCAAAGACAATCCTTCAACAAGTATAAACAATAAGTGATGATAGAGATGGTAAGTTGGTGGAGCCATGAATTAGTGAGCTAGGACTATGTTAGCTTTGACCACCTAAAGAACGGTGTTAAATCATGTGAGGTTCGATTATTTAAACTTTAAAGAGTTTTGTCAACACTGTGGCATTCAGCATGTGAGTTTCAATAACATAGAAGATTTATTGATGGCTATATCATCCATGTGGAGCATATTTGTCACATTGTATCACCAATTTTCTTGTAGTTTGGGAAAGTTGCATTGGATGCCAACTTTTTCTACAAAATTGTGTTTGAGGTTTTGTTGTGCAGAGAGGAGACTAGTTGATCTAAATGTGTGCGCTAACGGGATTACTGAAACAACAACATAAGTTGTGACGAGCTCAAGACACACAATCACTAACTTATGGCATGGAAAATTATTAAGATAACTTAGACATAAATCGATCCATGCATTGAACATTCATTCGTGCAATAGATCAGACAACAAAGTCAACTTAGAATTTTCCTTAATTGAGTAGAACTGTACAACGAAATATTAACAAGATGAAGCTGGTAACGACAAAGATTCAACAGACAAACAACTTGTTTACAATCTCATGATGGGGTATAAAGTATCTATCCAATGGAATATAAATCACTTTGTTTCCTATTTGTTCATACTCTAAATTACATAATGTACAAAAGTTTTGGGAAGAGGAAGAGAGAGAGAGAGGAAGATGATCTGTCATCGCCGTTGGTCTTCTGCATGTTAATTGTTGAGTTGTCCATCCATGCCAATGCATTTGTTCTATTTTGTCTTGTGTTTACATAAGGATAAGCATGACTTCTCTAGTGACGGACTTAGTTGATCTCCGGATTTTTCTGTGATCAAATATTCCCACTTAGAAGTTGTTGGATCCCAACAACTTTATTTCTAGCTGGGGAAACTTAACTTTGATTTTCTCTAAGGTGTACAACTTGTTGATTTGGGATGGTTATCCTTTTAGTCCAATGTAATAAAGTTTTGGGGTTCCTTGTCAGGTTGCTTGCTCTTTGTATTGTAGAGCTGCATCTCCTTCCAACTATGTGCCAACTTTAGCAACAGACTCTTCATGAATCGATGCAATAGATTCTTCTTCATCAACGTCTAACATTGATGGCTTGTAGAGTTTTAATATATGCATTCTGATTTATTAGCAATGGCTTCTGTTTAACTCTCAGATATGTGGTACTATTTTAGGTATGCTCAATTTGGAGAGGTCTCACCAAAAGTGGATGTTTATGCATTTGGCGTCGTTCTATATGAAATAATTTCAGCCAAGGAAGCTATTGTAAGAATAGATGATGATTCAGCTGAATCAAAAGGACTTGTTACTCTGGTTTGTTTTTTGCCCCTTCTGATCCTTGAGCTTTGTTTTCAAGTCCAACTATCCAGACCAGAAATTCAATTTCAGAATCAAATCTAGGTTTATGCGAATTGGTAGTAGTAACATCAGAGTAAATTTATCATATTGTTGATTGCTGGCCTGCTACTTTTTCTTTGTATTTGTAGTTTGAAAGTATTTTGAAGGACCCTAATGGACGTGAAAGTCTCAGAAGTCTAATCGATCCCAGGCTCGGAAACAATTATATGCTCGATTCAGTTTGGAAGGTATGTGAAGTCTCAAATTTTGAGCTAGCATTTCCATACTTTAAATTACGGTAAATGCCCCCTAATTTGGTTTGCTTCAATGGCACTGTAGATGGCGCAGCTTGCAAGAGCCTGTACTCAAGAGAACCCTCATCTCCGGCCCAGTATGAGAACAGTAGTGGTGGCACTCATGACGCTGTCATCCTCAACTGAGGATTGGGATGTTGGATCATTTTATGAAAACCAAGCTATTGTGAATCTAATGGGCCGTTGAAGTTATTGCATAGAGATAATCTTTAATTTTATTTTGTATAAAGAATTGTGTTTAGTCTCTAGTGCAAAAATCCACTGGTTTTCATGTTTAAATTGACCATGACTCTAGGGACTGAGATTTGAGTATCAGCGCTTATTCATCCTGTGATGAGTACAAATTCTACTCCTGTTGCAAGGACTGAGGTTTTAGTATCAATGATTACCCATACTGTGATGATTTCAAGTTCTATTCCTGTTGTAAACTTCCAAGTTCCAAAGAGTTTGTGAAGTAAAGAAACACACACTTTTTCTCAGAGGAAAAAAACGCTTCTTCTTCATATTAAATAAAAAAGAGAATACATATGCTTATAATCGATTCTTTCTTTACAGTCTTTTATAACATATTAAACTTGTCCTCAAAAATGTCTATTTGTTGTTGTTCTTCTCCTATATTCTTTCTATTGTCTATTCAGTATCATGTTTTTCCTGGATACTCATCTATCAATATGTACCCATTTGTTGTATCTTTATGCTCCAGATCATTACAACGTAGTTTCCATCACATGTTTCCGCAAAATTTTAACATAGCCCTTGGGGAATATCAAAGTTATATCTCTTATGAATAATTAACGCTGCCTGCATTAATCAACACATCCTGTTCAAAAGCTGAAAAATAGAACTTACCAGGCTCCTTAGCAACCCCTCTTGGAAAGTAGATCTGCAGTCGTGTTTTGTTCCCTGTATATATGGTCAAACTGTATATGTTGGAAGGTGTTAACCAGGACCCGGATACACTTCATCCAGTTTGAAAGTATGGGTGGGTTGAAACGAGTATATTCGTTTACCCTGTCTATGATGCCCTTAGCATCTCCAAAAACCTGTAAGCTCTCAAGTCCTAGTCATTTTGCCGTTATAAGAACTCCACAAGAAACCAAATATTGTTTATTTCTACTTGGAGTGATATTCGAAGTATCCAGAACCCCTTCCCACACAGCCCCTTCCCACACAGCCACTGCATATGGAAAGTTGATAAGCAAATCATCAATATCTTCTGGTCCCCTCATGAACATATGACAAATTCCAGGATCTGTAAAGCCTCGGAGCTGTAGGTTCTTCCAAATCAGTACACGGTCATGTACTCCCAACCAACTAAAACATTTGATTTTGCTTGGCATCTCCCATTATCTTCCGGTCCCCTCATGAACATATGACAGCTTCCAGGACCTGTAAAGCCTCGGAGCTGTAGGTTCTTCCAAATCAGTACACAGTCATGTACTGCCAACCAGCTAAAACATTTGATTTTGCTTGGCATCTCCCATTACCAAACTTCCTGTAACCTTTGTGAACTATGAAATCCCTCAGTCCTAGGCAACCTGTGATATATATCTTTGACCATCGGAAGACCCTTTCTAAACATACCTTCCCAACCAACATAGTCCTCTTGTTCTGTGATAGTTGTTCCTGCATAACGTAATTGAGAAATGTATCTCTCCCACTCATTAACATATCGATCAGGCAGCCCTATATCCTCTGCCCTGCTCCATTATTGTTGATAGATGTTATAGTCATGATGATGATGGATCTGATGAAGGAGGTGTATGCCTTTGTCATGGATGAAATTTAGAATTGGAACAGTGAAAGAGTGATTCCCAGTCATACCCTTAATAGCATCTAATCTGATCTTAATCTTAGTTTCATCACCAAACTCCCAGCGAATATATCCCATTAGCCACTGCAAGTTTTTCATCATGCTACACCAGATATAGAATGCACATGCTTTCTTTCTGGCACCATTCCTAATCCATGATGTAAATATTTGGCCATGCATATATTTGTCTCTTATGATTATAGACCATAATCCGGATCTGGACATAGCCCTTCACATGTTTTTGATAATCAGAGCTTTGTTAAAAGTTGATGGATCTATGATCCCCCATCCTCCTTCCTCATTAGGCCTAGCCAATTTTGTCCATCGTACCAAATGAATCTTCCCTGTAAGGTTGGACCCTGCCCATAAGAATTTGCCCATAATTGTTTCTAACCTGTGAATGATCTCTTGAGGTAACATAAACAGATGCATCCAGTATACCGAGATATTCTGGAGCACTGATTTCAGCATAATCATTCTGCCTCCCATCGACAACCACCTGTGTTTCCACCCATCCATTTTATTGTGTATCTTGTTGATCATCCAATCCCAATCCTTGATGCAATATCTGTTTGGTTTTAGTCTGAAACCAAGGTATACAAAACCTTCGCCAAATTGAATGGATACAATACCAAATAACTTAATAATGTCCTTGGCCATCGGATCCTCTCTATCGCCATAGACCAGGATAGATTTTGTTCCACTCATACATAATCTTGTAACATCTCCAAAAGTCTTGATGATCATTTGTATATGCGACCATTCAACGAGAGAGGACTTGCCGCCAAATAATAATCATCTACAAACATTAAATGAGTGACAGCATGATCTCTGGTAACCCTTACCCCAAAGATCAGCCCTCTATCCTTTGCACCCCTCATCTTGTGACTTAAACAATCTATCACAAGGAGTAGAGGAGACAAAGAACATCCATGCCTCAGTGTTTTATAGGCTCTGAAGTATTGTGTCGGCAATCCATTAATAATTACTGCAAAATTTGCAGTATTGATGCACGCCAAAATCCATTTAATGTTATGTGGAGCCATACCAGTTTTGATCAATACCAATTTTAGGAACTCCCAATCTATGCAATCGTAGGCCTTAATCAAATCAACCTTGAGAAGACATGATTTCTGTTTTCGGGATTTCATAGTATGTACTATGTAAAACCTCGTGTGCAATGGCAATGGTGTTAGTTTTTGTAGCATCGGATGTGTTCTAGCCATGAAACTTCGTGGAGAGGCTAGAATGAATGATTTCTCCAAAACCCATAAATTGTTTCTCGAAATTCCACCTATAAGTGTCTCAATTAAATTATTAACCATTTTTTTAATTAATCAATATTAATTGAGATGTGGTGACAATCATCTACAGACTCACACGGATTGACAGGGAATTAATCTAGGCCATCGATTATGTTTTAATCTTGGTCGTTGGTGCTCCAACAGAAGATTATAAGAAGTCGATGGGTAAATGGAGAATACACCAATGCAGATACTCAGTTGCCCAGGCATATCAATTTTCTCAATGGATGAAGTTCAACAAGAGAAGATAGAGCCAGAGGGTGAGTTGCAAGGGAGAGAGAGAGGGCATCAGCAGTAGTCCGACACTGTAGGATAAATTCTAGAAGGGTCAGTGTGAGAGAGGACACAGTTCATCAGGGCACTGTGCAGTCACTATGCAGAGGATGACGTAGTGAGACTAGTGTGAGGGCAGAGGGT
This sequence comes from Pinus taeda, assembly GCA_000404065.3. Lineage (NCBI taxonomy): Eukaryota > Viridiplantae > Streptophyta > Pinopsida > Pinales > Pinaceae > Pinus > Pinus taeda. The sequence continues at coordinate 62,504 of APFE031087931.1, read as the reverse complement.
CTATTCCGGGGTCAAAAAATCGTTGTGGAGAGAGAGAAATTTAATGTTAAATTTCTCTCAATGTCTCTTTCTCTATTTTTATTATCCGATATCTTGTACATGAATTACTGCTGAAGAATAATAAAGAAACCCTCATTTGCTACACCAGTTTTCCCAAGTTGGGTTTTTCTGAGGACGATTGTCCAAAAATAACTGTGTCAATGTGCTTATGTGTCCTAGCATTTCTCTAAATTTCCTTGCATTTATTTTTCCACAATGTTTAATTTGTGAAGGCTGCAGTGTATTTATTTTGATATTTGCTGTTAAAAATTGCAAAAAATTTGTTTAATTTATTTAACAAATAATAGAGATAATACCAGTTACTGCAGTAGGATTCTAGACTTAGGAATTTTCACATGGTATTAGAGCACAGATCGTAAGCCGGAGAGCTCAGCGTGAAAGGAAGTAGGTAGTTTGAATCTCTACAGAGGTAGCAGTTCGAAACCCTCTAGGGCAATGCAATCCCTTGGACCAAGAGGGTCAGTTTTTGAGGAAATTTATTTCTTTGAGAGAGTCGATAGAGAAACTAAATTTTCCATATCGAAGATTACCAAAGGCAGAGAGAGTAGCAACAGTTTTCCTTGTAGAGCAGATTTCCAGCTAGGACGCAGCATTTTGCAGTAGCAAAATCAGCGTCGAGGAGGAAAGGAGAAATAACACAGAAAGGTCATGGATAGAATCAGCAATCAGGAAGCCTCAGAATTGTCTTCCAGATTGGACGATGAATTTGTGTGCTTGTCAGGTTCAACATCATCTAGTATTTGGTATATTGATAGTGGGGCTTCATCTCATATGACTGGAGTTAGAGAATATTTCTCTAGCTATCAGATGGAGCAGATGGACTTCCAAATCACTATCGGGAACAAAACTAAATGTACTCCAGTAGGGAGAGGTACCATAGAGTTTCAAACTGAAACAGGGACCAGCACCAGTGCTACTAATGTATTGCATGTGTTAGGATTAAGTATGAAATTAATTTCCGTGTCCCAATTGCAGGGCAAGGGGTACGATGTACACTTTTTGGGGAAGAAAGTGTGTCAAACACTCTAGCTGGAAGAAGGTGAGACAGATTGGAGCTAGAAGCAATAGGTTATACAGGTTGCAGATTGATTCTCCAATGGCACTAATAAGCAAGAATAATAGCAGCGGGAAGGAGCTGAATGAACTATGGCACAGGTGGATGGGACATTTACGCCATGGAGCACTTAAAATGCTCAAAGAAACTATGACGGGTGTTCCAATTCTCAGCACTAAGCATGATGATGTTTGTAGAGGTTGCGTACTTGGGAAGTATGCTAAGGCAGCGTTTCCCATAAGTGATAAAAGAGCAAAAGGCGTGTTGGTATTGATACACTCAGATATTTGCGGCCCTTTGTCCACCAAAGCTATTAATGGAAGTGAATATTTTGTCATATTTAATGATGACCATTCCAGGAAGACTTGGATCTATTTTCTAAAGACCAAGGGTGAGGTATTTGATCGATTCAGAGAGTTCAAGGCACTCGTAGAGAACACGACAGGGCAAAAGATCCAAGTGTTGCGTTCATATAAAAGTGGAGATACATTGATAAAGACTTCACAAGTTTTTGTGCACATGAGGGCATCAAAAGAGAATGGACAACTCCATACAACCCGCAACAGAATGGAGTAGTAGAGCGGAAAAACAAAACAATAGTTGGGTCTGCAAAGGCTATGTTATATGACCAAAATTTGCCTAGATTTCTATGGGCTGAGGCATGTAACACAGCAATGTACATTCAAAACAGAACACCTCATAGAGCATTGGGGACGAAAATGCCAAAAGGAGTCTTCACATGGAAGAAGCCTAGAATAAGTCATTTGAGGAGTTTTGGGAATGTGGTCTACTGTCACATCCTAGATGAAAAATGAAGTTAAATTAGACTGCAAAGAAGGGGTTTCTCATAGGATATAACGAAACCTCAAAGGCATACAGGATCTACATTGCTAGTAATAGGAAGATTGTAGGAAGGCGAGATGCAAAGTTCATGGAAGACAGAGCTTTCAGAAAATCTCGAGAGATGCCTGCAAGAGATCAATCAGCAGAGCTTTCATTAGTCCAGCAGCAGGGACAGCAAGTTGGACAAGCAAGAGGACATTCGTAGCGGTCAAGCACAATGACTAGTACTAGCATTTCCTTAGGAGTAGGAGATCCAAAAAGTTCTCAGCAGATGGAGCAGTAGGAACAGGAGGAGGAGTTGATTGAACCTCCCAACACCAGTGGTAGAGCCAGTAGGGAAGTGCGTCAAAACTTGAGAGATGTCGAGGAGCTTGTCGGAGCTCCCAAGATAGACAAAAGACAATGCAAGTACTCTGACATATATCAAGCCTTGGTAGCTCAGGTTGTAGAACCTTCCAGTTTTCAAGAAGCCGCTCAACATCAGGTGTGGGTGGATGCCATGGAAGAAGAATACAACTCTATCATGACAAATGATGTTTGGGAGGTAGTGCCTCATCCAGAAGACATATCAGTTGTATGTTCCAGAGGGATCTACAAGATCAAGTACGCTACAGATGGCAGTGTGGAGAAGTACAAGGCTAGATTCATGGCAAAGGGGTATGCACAGAAGAAAGGAATAGACTATGAGAAGACCTTCACCCCAATTGTCAGATATATCTCTATCAGATCCGTTATATCCCTAACAGCACAAATGAGATGGGAAATTCACCAAATGGATGTCAAGACAACATTCTTGAATGGGATGATAGAAGAAGAGGTATACATAGAGCAACCTGAAGACTTCGAAACTCATAAGAGACACGCTCATGTATGCAGATTCAAGAAAGCCCTATATGGGCTCGAGTAGGCACCCAGGGCGTGGTACAGTCGGATTGACAGTTACTTGTAGTGGTTGGGATCCATCAAGAGTGATGTAGATCCCAAACTCTATTATCTGATGGTGGAGAATGAACCTCTCATTCTGGTTTTATATGTTGATGATTCATTTTTGACAGAATCATCGAGGCTCATAAAGGACTGCAAAAGGAACTTTGCAGCAAAATTTGACATGAAAGATATGGGGTTGATGCACTATTTTCTAGGATTGGAATTATGGCAGAAGAATGGGGAGATCTTCCTTGGGCAAAGGATATATGCTACAAAAATTCTGAAGAGATTCAGAATGCAACACTGCAAACCCATGGCAACACCAATGATTACCAATTGGAAGAAGATAGATGCATTAGGGGACAAGGGAGTCGACCCCACCTTGTACAGACAACTAATTGGGTCACTCATGTATCTAGTCAACACTAGGGCATACATTTGTTTCATTGACCCTTAGTCAGTTCATGGTGGAACCAAAGAGGGTACATTGGGCAACAGCTAGGCACATTCTCAGGTATGTGCATGGAACAATTGGGATCAGGTTGAAATATACTCGAGGAGATGATGTCAAGTTAAGCGGATTCACAGATGCAGATTGGGCAGGTAGTTCAGTGGACAGGAAAAGTACCTCTATGTATTGCTTCAGCGTTGGATCAGGGATGATCTCTTGGTGCAACAAGAAGCAGAAGTCGGTAGCACCGAGCTCAGTAGAAGCATAATATATGGCGGCCAGCACGACTACATGCAAAGCCATATGGCTTAGGAAATTGCTAGTGAGTTTGTTTAAGAAGAAAATGGGAGCAACCAGTATTTGCTATGATAATCAGAGTTGCATAAAACTCTCTGAGAATCTAGTATTTTACGATAGGTCGAAGCACATTGATATCAAATGTCATTTCATCAGAGATTGTGTTCAACGTGGCGCAGTCCAACTGCAGTATGTCCCCACAGGCGATCAGATAGCAGACATTTTCACAAAATCTCTAGGGAGAGCTAAGTTCATCCAGTGCAGAGAACAAATGGCTATGGTGGAGAATCTGTTTCAATAGATTCTCAGCAACAACTGTTGGGAGGGAGTTGCAGTGCAAATGCAGTAGTTGACAGTGGTTCAGCAAGGTTAGCAACAACACAAATGCAACACATATCAGAGTTGCGTAGTAGTTGGTGGGCAACAGCAGCCAAACATCAACAACGTGAGATGATGTAGAGACAGGGTGTTGCTATAGGGGCAGCAACACTAGAACACTTTCCTCGCTAAGAGGGAGAGTTATTTTTTGTAGCATCGGATGTGTTCTAGCCACAAAAATTTGTGGAGAGGCTAGAATGAATGAGTTCTCCAAAACCCAAAAATCGTTTATGGAAATTCCACCCATAAGTGTCTCAATTAGATTATTAACCAATTTTTTAATTATTTCCTACATCTAAATGTAGGGAATATGGTTAATTAATCAGTATTATTAATTGAGATGTGGTGAGAATCATCTAGAAACTCACATGGATCGACAGGGAATTAATTTGGGCTATCGATTATGTTTTAATCTTGGTTGTTGGTGCTCCAATAGAAGATTATAAAAAGAAGACCATGGGAAGATGGAGAATACACCAGTGCAGATACTCATTTGCCCAGGCAAATCGATTTTCTTAGTGGCTGAAGTTCAGCAAGAGAAGATAAAGCGAGAGGGTGAGTTGCAGAGAAGAGAGAGAGGGCATCAGCAATAGTCCGAGAGTGCAGGATAAATTCTGGAAGGGCCAGCGTGAGAGAAGACGCAGTTCATTAGGGCACTGCACAGAGGATGACACAGTGAGACCAGCGTGAGGGCAAATGATTCATTCCAGGGTCAGAAAATCGCTAAGGAGAGTGAGAAATTTAATGCTAAATTTCTCTCATTGTCTCTTTCTCTATTTTTACTGTCTAATATCTTGTACATAAATTACCACTAAAGAATAATAAAGAAACTCTCATCCACTGCACCGGTTTTCCCAAGTTGGGTTTTTCTGTGGACAATTGTCCAAAAATCACTGTGTCAATGTGCTTATATGTGTGCTAGCATTTCTCTAAATTTCCTTGCATTTATTTTTCAAGAGTATTTAATTTGGGAAGGCGGAAGTGTTTTTATTTCGATATTTGCCATTAGAAACTGCAAATAATTTGTTTAATTTATTTAACAAAAAGCAAAGATAATATCAGTTACTGCAGTAGGATTACAAACCTAGGAATTTTCACAAATGGCATCCTGAATTTATCTACCTTCCAGAAACCCAAATTGTTCATTAGTAATGTGCCTCGACAATAATGACTTGAGTAGGCAATTAATTTAGATATATTTTGTACACAGAGTTGCAGAGGGAGACCAGTTTATAATCTGCAAAGGTCATGGGTTTATCCTTATTAGAAATCAAGGCAATGAAAGTGGCGTTGATGGCCCCCGATATGAATCTGAGTGTCCTTGATTCCTCAGCGACTGCCAGGAGGTCTGGAATCATCATATCAATGAAATGTAGAAATAACTCTACCCCCACCCATCCGGACCAGGACTCTTTTCATTCGTACAATCCTTCAAAACCTCTTTATCAGTTTTGCCCTGGTAAATGGTTGTCCCAACATATCATTATTATCCTCAGAGAACATCTTAGGGACAAGTGCAATGAATTCCATTTGGGAAGAATAATCATGGTCTTGTGCCTTGAATTGCTAATTAAAGTGCCTAACAACAGCATGTTCCATAGCCGATTGTGATTTATACAATTGTCCATCTGCATCCCAGATTTTCCTAATGGCGTTGGATTGCTTCTTGAGATTAGAATGCATGCGACAAAATCTGGAATTTTTGTCCCCGTCTTTTGACTCTGATATCTTCTTGTGACAATAGAATCCTACTTTTTTCCTCCATTCGATAATCTTAGATTGGTATAACTCTAAGAAGAAAATAGGGTCATTGTAATGACGAAGTATATTGTCAATGTCAATAAGGGCTTTTTTTTTTTTTTAATCCTCACTCTTTTCTTTGATCCATATACGAGCTTGCCTTTTCAGGGCTTTTAATTTCCGACAAATAGAAGACATGCAGTCCAACGGGGGAGGTGTCAAGACCCTACTCCAGGCATAAGACACCAGATTTTCGAATTCTGTCATTTTCATCCATTTATGATTAAATTTGAAGGGATAGAACCTCCTCGTACCCTCCCCTTCCCATGTGAGCATGATCGGATGAAAACTATGAAACTGATAAGTTATTTGGGATCCAGTCTCTAAGCATAAATTAGCCAAGGGATGATTTTATGGTAGGTTGGTTTCAACTCTCTAAAAAGAAATAGGAATAGCCACCACAAGGTGAAGTTGCATTTCATGATTTTGAAGGCTAGTAAGGAGGTAAAATTGTTTTGCTTTTATATTGTAATTTGTTTTCAATTTTTATAATGTTCATAGTTGTGTTTATTTTGGAAAATAGTTTTTAAAATTTTAATTTAATTATTAATAATTATTAAATGGATAGTAGGGATTTAACTTTCATGGAATATTTTTAGTGTAAACAGAGATAGAAGATTGGGATTTATTTGAAAAGCAGTTATATTCATTTTGTTTTTCAATTTAATTAAAAAATTGCCATATGCACCTGTTTTCATTGGATTCTTATTTATAGCATCAAATTTTATTGTTTATCATTGCTTTATCATGTTTTTCATGTTACACGTGTTTTTAAATGTGTATACTTTTAATTCATATATTTACTCTTATATGATAATAATAATAATAAAGTTATAATTTAGTTAATTTTTTATGATTTTTTTCTAAGCTTAACAATATGAGATGTATTTATGAAATAAGTGTCTTAATACCTAGTATAAATTGAATCATTTAAATGCTTACCAGTGATTAAATTTATAAGATTGCACTAATTCATAAAATGTTCATTTTTTATAATCATCTTATATATGGTAAAAATTCATAATCTATAGTATAAAAAACTTCTTAGATTGTTTCTGAATATAATTGATTAAATCTATTAATTAATATTATCATTTAGGATTAAATTAATATGTTAAAATCAATTATTTTTCATTAACATTATGAATGTTTTACTCAATATTTTTTACTTTTTTTTTATATTTCTATATATAATGTTATATATATATATATTACACACACTTTAATTAAGGTGGACAATGGGTATTGTATTTATGACTAACATTGATACTCCATATTAAACACTAAATAAATTACACATTGATCAAAAACACACTTATTAATAGAGAGAAATCTTTTACTTTATGTGTATGTGTGTGAATATATAGAAAGAAAATTGATATAAAAATAGTTTGCTTAAAATAGACATCAAATTATTTTATGTATGGTAGATATTGAAATTTTATTATTATTAATATACTTTTTAAGTGCTACATGTTAACCCATGTTGAGTATGGAAAGAATTACACATCCACCCTATACTAGATTGTAAAAAGATCAAATAATTATAATATTCTTCTTTTGAAGAAGTATTTGGTTTTCTCTATTATTATAATTTAATGATGGCTCTTTGTAAATATGGTCAATTACATTACAAGTGGTAGCACAATGTAATATTTTGTTAATGATTAACATTGAATTTTTTTTTTTATACTATGTGAAAACTCCATGTTAAACACTAAATTAATTATACATTCACCTAATATGGGATGTCTAAAAAACATCTATAAATTATTACTTTCCATTACTTTATACACACAAAGAAAGATTATATAAAAATATTTTACTTAAATAGATATTTAAATTTTTTGTTATTAATATATCTTTTAAATGGCACAAGTTAACTTCATGTTGAGTATGGAAAGAATTATACATCCTTCCAATACTAATTGTAAACTGTTGAGGTAATTATAATATTATTTTCAAGGATTATTTGTTTTTTTTTTATGATAATTTAATGATGGCTTTTTGTGAATATGATCAAGTACATCACAAGTGGTATTATAAGCATTCAAATCAAGGGCCAAACTTCTATGTGTTTCATTCCTTGTTTGTTGAGTTTTAGAATATCTCCTTGGTGGCAACAAAACTTTAGGTCGAATAGCCATCAACTTCTACTCCAATTTACAATTTACTCTTCTTTCCCATTTCATACATATTATATAAATCTTAATACACAACATATCAATTGTTGTAATCACTCTACTATCTACATTGTGCATTCATATACGACTTTACAAAACAAAATTTAAAAAAAAAAAAAAAAACCATAAAACTTCCATTCATGTATTATTAAAAAAAGGGTACAAAAAGAAGAGATTATCAAATAATTGGATTTGCTACAAGTTGCACCTTAGGAAACATAACCACCATCTAGAACACCTATAGAGTTATATATCCATGATTGGACTAACTCCTTAAAACCATCAACATTACTTTTGCAATGACAAAATAGAGGCAACGTTGTCTAGAAATCATCACCTCCAATTTATTGTGTGCACATTCTTCTTCATCACACCAACAACAACAAAAAAGAAATATATGTGAAATTAATCACAAGATGTGAAAAAAACTAATACTATGTGCATAAGTTTGTATGAGGTGTAGTTAAAAACATTATCTAAGGTTCTATTACACAGTAATTTGTCACTGTCCTCATCTTAGTCCTTCTGCTATGTCATGTGTCAAATAAACATGTTCATATCTTCCCTCTCATGAAAGAAGATTAAGCAAATACTCTCTGATGTTGAAAGTTGACCTTTTTTCCCTAAGTTTCTGCCTCGTCGCATGTAATACTTTAATATACGCAACGATCCCCTGTCATAAACAGTGTCATCGCGACACCGTTGCAGGTGTACACCTGTTTCCCGCGATGGTCGAATTTTAGGGCCCGGCGCGAGGCTGCCAGCTATTTATCGCGATGATTGGTTTGCATGCATTGCTTGCTTGTGATGTCGTCGCTGAGACTTAGTTCACAACTAGCGACGATTTAGATTGAGCGAATTTGTTCAAATAATCAGCCTTCTGGATGTCTTTAGAGCTAGTTGTTGGGTCAGTTTGGGTTGCCCTTCCTCCTCTGGGATGGTAGTTCTGTCTTTTGTGCAACCTCCCTTGAGGATAAGCTCCCTCTCCCTCATTTCATGGAGACTCCTCCTATAAAATCACTCACCATTGTTATGATCTACTAGTTCTTTTGGTTGGAGTGCTACTGGTTCTTTTGAGTTTAGTAGATAGCTTTGGTGTGAGTGTGACAAGTGTGGGATTGCTAATAGTTTGCTAAGAGGCTGTAGAGTGCGTTAACTTTGTCTTAAAGCTTGTGAGTGAGAAAGAGATATTGTCTATTTGGGAGACCCATTCTTGAAAGTGAATGCTTGAAGAAACATATTGGCTGGACCCTTTGAGAAGGCTTGCGACATCAAGACTTGGTTGTAAGCTTTGCTCTTGATTCATTTTAATACAATCAATGATGATTTCCTATATCTTGTGTACATTTACTTGATAGCTTATGATTTCTTGACTTTATAAGTAAATAGATCATTGTTGTTCTCAGTTACGTGCTCTGTTTTTTTTTTGTAGTGTTTCAGCTTGATTGTTCATTGAGGAGAAAGAAACAAAAGCTGGAGCAACGCAACGGAACGTCATCAACCACCAGTTTGAGGTAGGCCTCCAACGATGACTATTTAAGGGATTCAATTGTTGTTTTGTCTTTGTTGTGACTAGACCCACTCTAGGGCTAGAGGGGTTGCTTTTGTCCGCAAGGGAACACTTTCCTACTTCACAAGTTAGGGACTCTACTGGGGAGTCCTTTGTATGTTTTTTCTCTTATTTTCTTTTGCTTGGTTTTGATTTAGTGTCTCTTGAATTTTGGGGTTAAACCATCAATCTTTTGGGTTACTTGGGTCTATCTGGGGAGTCCCCTTGCTATCTGGAAGGATAACCTGGTGTTTGTTTGGGAGTTTTCATTCGTTTTCCATTATTTTTAAGCTCGTTGCTGGAAAAAGCTTGACAGTCGCAACGACATCACCCTGTCTCTGTTTCATAAACCTGTGAGTCACTGAATCATGTTGTATAGTCACGACGATTCCTGGAATCGACACGTCGCGGAAGATAGGTGTAATCTCACGACGACGTCACTTTGTTGTTGCAACTATTGGTTGATCGTCACTAGTTGTTGGTTTAATACCCGCGACGATTCCTGTGTAAGTTGTTTTCACAACTTCACCTCCTGAATTCACTAATCTTGTTTATCCCCTGCTGTCTTCCTCTTGCCCATCAGTTTGTTTTAATTGTTGTTGGTTAAAGGTACTATCTCTTTGGTTTCATTGAGTGAATCTTGTGTTTTTAGGCCTTGTGACCTAGCTCTTTCAAGTTTTTGAATCATTTGTCCGAGTTGCTTGTCTATCTGAGGTTCATCTGTAACCGTCTTATTGGTTTGCTTGAAGCTTTCTCATTGCTTGTTTCTTGCTGGTTGATTTTAGTGTCGATTATTGAACCAATTGTTGATATTGTTTCAATTTCTTCACTATCAAGCAAGATCACAATTGTTTGGATCGATCAGTTCGCGTTCGCTTGTTTGTCTTTTTAAATTCAAAACAGTCAAAATCAAAAGATTGCATTCATTTAGTATACAAAAGTGAAAGTACATTTGCATTTGAAATTTTCATGTTTAAGAAATTGGAAAGCAAGCTTTAAATCTATCACTAGTAGTATCGATGCACTGTAGGATTGGTGTGTTAATGCATTGTGTTTCTTAGCGCCTGGATTTGCTTGTCTTGGTTTTGTCTTGGTTTGAGAATGAAATTTCTACCTTTCTATAAGTATGTGTTTATCGAAATGAAAGATACTTTACTCATTCTAGTTGCATCCTAGGGTTTTTTTTGATATACATACGATAGGGCCTGGAAATTGAAACCTAATTCAAGATAAACTCTAAAATGAACTGAATGAACTTAACAACACATTGAAACTTAACACACATTATTTAGAAGTTTAGGCTAGAGACGTGCTCCGACGTTGTTAAACCTAGTCATTATTGCTTGCACTTAAGGTTGGGTGATTCCTCCTTCTATGACTCAATAGCCACTAGTACGAACTTGTGCTCCCAATACTGTCGAGTATATGTTGGAATACCCCACTAGGTTATCATCCTACATCCATAGGAAGCCATGTCTGCCGCCCTACAAACCGTAATGCACCGAACACAACATTCAGGAAGATTGACTGTCGTACGGAAAGTCCTTGGTTTTCATTTGATAACCAAGGTGTATATGCAGCTTTACGAGTTGTTTGGTAAACCTTTTGCCTAATTCTCTAGAGTAGTCACTTTCGTTCCTTTTTAGACTCCTTAAAAGAAAAGGTCCATCTGAGCACTTGTCCTTTCAGGCTCATCAAATATTCGAAGACGACTAGAGTCATCTTTTGTCCTTTTCTCGACTCTATAAAAATGAAAAGGTCAAGTTCTGTTCCTATGTCTTAAAATTTATTCGGCCACGTTCACATTTACCTTGTTAAATCTTGATTTCATTTTAGTTTGTGTAGGATTGTTTTCCTTACTCGTTTATTTTTCCCTAGGATTTTTGAGTTAAATCATCTTGGCGGAATCACCGATCCCGTCTCCCGTACCAAATGACCAAGGCTTTCCATCTTCTGTCGCTTCTGAGGTACCGGTTGTTAGTGATACTCTTCCTGTTGTTCCGAGTATTCAACCGCTTAACTCTCACGCTCTGGAAAACAAGTTTTACGATATTCATTGGAACCCCATCTGGGAGCCTTCCAAAGAATACTTTCCCATTACTGCTTCTGGTGTTTTGGTCCCGATGTCTTCCTCTGACATGGATGAGACGAACCCCGTCTGTAGTGAAGAGACCCTTATGGCAAGTGGTGAAATTCCTATACCTATGGAAACTTCACCCTTCCATGTCACCTCTCTTGGTATCACATTGCCTTTATGCTACCGTGCTTTGGTTGATGTCATCAGTTCCAGATCTCCCCTTACGAGTTCCATGTGGTCTCGTACTGTCACTCCGACCTCGGAGCCTTTTACACCCCAGATTCACAATGTGACTGTCACATCTGTCCCGACTATTCCGACTGTTTGTGTGGCTTCTTCAACCCCCGTTGTCAGTGTCGTCACTGCATCTTCAGTCGTGACCACTATTGCTAGACCTTCAGTTGGTCCTACTAGTGGTGGTCCGTCAGCATCGGCATCTGGAGTTGTTAATCCCACCCATAGTGCCCCACCTTCTTCTGGTTCCATTCCAGTAGGGGGGGGCATATGATCAGTATTTGCAAGCTCTTCAGAATTCGGATCTGCAGAATCCGTTTCATTATTATGATTCTCGAGGAGCCCATATTTATCACCCTAGACCCATCCCATCTCAGCCTGCGGTTGAGGTTTCGATTCCGTTATCTATTGCTTGGGGCCCAACCAGTTATCATGGTGGCCAAGCATAGCCTTCAAATTTTCAAGGTCCACCATATCAAGGTCAACCGTCTTACGGGCAGCTATCTTACGGACAGCCGTATTACAGGAAACCTTATCCAGGGAAACCTGTTGGCCCATAAGGACAACCCTTACAGGGACAACCTTCGACCTTCAGTGGTTCCTCTTTTACTTACTTCGGGCAACCTTCTAGCAACCCAAGATAACCTTACATCCAACAAGGTCATCCCTCTAGACAAGTAGGTCAGCCTCAAATCCAACAAGGCCAACCCACTACCCAGCCTGGCCCGTCTTCTAGACAAGTTGGTCAGCCTCAAATCTAGCAAGGCCAACCAATTGTTCAGCCTGCTCAACCATCTGGTCAGTCAGGACAACCTTCGGTTCTGCAAGGTCAACCCGTTACCCAGCAAGCTCAACCTTCTGGGCAAATGGGTCAACCCCAGTCTCAACTAGGCCAACCTCCTAGCCAGATGGGTCAGCCTCAGTTTTGGCAAGGACATCCGTCTGGGCCTGCTCAACCGGGCACTCAAATGCTCATTGCTTCTCAAGCTCCACCTGGTTTTCAGATATAGTCTGGGCTCCAAACCCAATCTGGTCTTCAAACTCAAGTTGGCTTCCAAACCTAACCTACTTATCAAATGCAGCCTGGACCCCAAGCACAGTGTGGAGCCCAACTGCCATATGGTTTCCAGCAGCCCCAAGGGCAACCTCAAATTGCCCCGTACCAAAATTATCAACAGCTCCTGTTGGCCAGGTTGGTAATCAGTGGGCTGCTAGAAACCATCCAGTTACAATTATAATCCCTATGGACAAAACCCTGATGGGCCAAATTCGTCCGGGCAAAATCAAGGGGGGCAACCGGGAACTAGATGGAACTCTAATGTTACTTCTTACCCGCGGCCTCAGATGTCCTTCAACCCTCAATTACCCTTTTTGGCGACATTGGAATTACTGGATGTGTCCAAACTGACAAATGATCCCATTCTTCATAATCTGTATTGGCCACCGGTTCCAACTAAAATTCCCGGTGATTGTCTCAAATTCGATGGGAAGTCCGGAGAAGATCCCCAAGCTCATGTCATGACCTATCACCTATGGTGTTCATCGAATTCATGGCTTGACAATTCAATCCAACTCTGTTTGTTCCAACGGACTCTCACTGGCTTTACCGCAAAATGGTATATTGAGCTAGCTCGCGGAACTTTTCAGGACTTTAACTCGCTTGCTATGGCATTTTTAACTCATTTTCAATTGCCGATTCGATATGAAACAGGCACACACCTCCTGACATCCTTAAAATGGGACACGACCACGCATATCTCCGATCATATCCATGAATGGAGGATGCGTCGTCGTCTGATTAAGTTATGGATCCCCGACCAGCTTTTAACTGACTGGTTTACAACCTTGTCCGTCGGTCCGATAGCCTGGGACATTGCTATGGGGGCATTTGTAACTGAAGAGCAGGCTATCGCGCGTGCTCAGTATCTTGACTTGGTTTACTCCCAGTCTGATACGCTATATGATTATTTACCTGATGCTCCATGGCTCGGAACTTCCAAAGCTCTGTCAATGCCATCTGTTGACAGTGTCATCGGTTCCGTTAATGCGTCCTCCAAAAAATCTTCCACGAACCCTGCGAAGTAAAAGTCTACTGCTCCAAATGAAAATGCTTCTCAGGCTTCACCCAATCTTGGTAAAACTTCCGAAGTTAACGCCGTCCAATCTACCGCGGCGGACAAAACTTCGAAAGGTAAGAAGAAGGGAAAAGGAAAGAATAAAGCCAATCAACCAAAGCAGGATGCCCCTAAGCCTCTGGTCGAAGAAAGTGCCAAACGCAAGCCTAAGTATCCTTGTCTCATTTGCGATGAGGATCACTATACTAAATACTTCCCTAGGCGGTCTGAAGTTAGTCATCTACTAAAAGGCATCCCTGGGACTCTTGTTGTGCTCAAAGAGCCTTTTTTCTCACAGCAGACTCAAATGGTGGCTGATCCATCTCAATCCTCTTCCACCTTCGGCTCTCAAGTTTTTATGGCTGGGATGATTCCCATCGATATTAGTACACGGTCAAAAGAATATCCTTCGCCTTCCGAGAAGGAAACTGAGGTCCCCTCTAGTATTCCTTCGTCTAGTACTAGTCCGCTCCATATCGAGCGACCTAATACTGAGTCAGTCATTAGACCTCCTCGCAAAGGAGTGCTCCGGAAGTCTTCCTACAACCCTAATTCTCGTGCTGCATAGCACTATAGCATCGTTGAGGACTTAGCCCAAGCTCCTTCAGCTATGTCCGCATTAGAAGTCCTCCAGAGTTGTCCCTCCCAGAGGAAGTCGTTGCTATCAGCCATGGGTGGCATTGACCCTGCCGACTCAAATTTGATCACTTTTGACCTAGATAATCATGTACCGAGACTGCCTCACCAAATCGCCTTCCTCATTCAAGTCATCATCAATTCTAAGACTATTCACCGCACTATTATTGATGAGGGCACTTCCACTTGCACTATGTTAGTGGCTTGTTGGAAGGCTATTGTTTCCCCGACCCTAAGTCAGTCTCCCCATACCTTGGAAGCCTTTGATGGGAGAGATTCCCGTCCTTATGGTATTCTCCTGCGTCTACCTATTGCCCTAGAAGGGAAGACAGTTGAAGTTGAGGTCGAAGTTGTCGATGCGAGTTTAACTTACAGCCTCCTCTTGGGACGAAGCTGGACATACGCCATGCAAGCCATGGCCTCATCTCTATTTCATGTCCTTCATTTTCCCCATCAATGGAAAATTGTCACGATAGACCAGTGGTCCTTCTTCGCTTCTTCTTCTTCCAATGGCAATGTGCCTTTCATGGAGCATACCTCTGTTCCGTATAAGAGTGTGGGTGTTGGACTTTTTAAAGATCCTGCCCTCATGGGTGTTTTTTCATTCCCACCTCCCAACATCGTGCCCATCAACATGATCTCTGTTTGTTCTGATCCTTGGGTCCTTCCTGCCATTGATCAAGTAGAATCTTGGGGCAATGTCATGCCATTGAGTCCTGCCAAGCTCAACTATGTCGAAATTGTTTCTGCATCGACTTCATCTTCTGACCCTGCTCCTTCGAGCAGGGCTCTCGACGCGTATATCCAATCCCCTTGGCTCGGAGACAATGCTTCTTCAGATCCCTTACAGGAAATCTTTCCTTCTGATGAAGCGATCATCGAGACTATGTCTTTCGAGGAACCTCCTTGGTTTGATCATCACCATCTTTCCTCGTTTCTCTCTAGCCATGGGGCTATGATTACTTGTCTTAAGCAGTTTGCTTCCTATGTCTTCTCCCGACCCCTTCAGACACCTATTCAAATCCCTCAAGTTTTCTCTGAAGGTAATATGGGGAACATTACGCAAACTATCCCTATCGACATCTCTATTACACCAGGGGTTGTCGAGCATATTCACATTGGAGTAACATGTACTTCGAAGGAAATTCAACTTTATACCAATCTTTTTAGAGAATTTCTTGATGTTTTTGCTTGGTCGTACGAAGAGATGCTTGGCATTGATCTTAGCATCGTGGTGCATGAAATAACTACGTATATGGGTGCTAAACTTGTTCGACAACGTTTACGCCCCGTGCACCCCCGAAAGGCTGCAGCTATTAAAGCAGAAGTCGAAAAACTTTTAAAGCTCACACTTTGGGTTTCTAATATTGTCCCTATGACTAAGAAACATGGCACTATTAAGGTTTGTGTTGATTATCGCGACATTAATCGTGCATGTCCCAAAGATAACTACCCTACGCCTTTCATTGACTAGCTCATTGATGATTGTGTTGGAAGTGAGATTTATTCATTTATGGACGGCTTTTCTGGTTATAACTAGATCAATATATTGCTAGTGGATCAACACAAAACCGCCTTCATCTGCCCATGGGGTACCTTCACCTATAAGAAACTCCCTTTCGGTCTTAAAAATGTCGGTGCTACCTTCCAACGCGCAATGTCTTATGCATTTCTTGATATTCATCACATTGTGCAACCTTATCTGGATGACCTTTTGACCCATTCAGCAAAGCGCCATGATCATCCAAATCATCTTCACAAAATTTTTCTTTGCTGTCGACACTACCGTATATGTCTTAACTCGTATAAATGTGTCTTCTACGTTGAATCCGACAGACTTCTTGGGTTTGTCGTCTCCAAAGAGGGCATCTACCTAGAACCCCTCAACGTTGAAGCCATTTTGAATCTTCCTCCCCCTACTTCTTTTAAACAATTGTAGAGTTTGCAGGGTAAAGCCAATTTTTTACGTTGTTTTATTCCAAACTATGCTAAAGTTTCCAAGGGCTATACGCGGTTATTAAAGCGGGATACTTCCTTTGTCTAGGATGCCGCTGCACAAGAGTCATTCAAGAAACTCAAGGCACTCCTTGTTTCTGCTTCGTTGTTACGTCCGCTTGATTATCACCGCGACTATACTCTTTATCTAACCGCCGCCAATAGCACCATCAGCATGGTTTTGGTCCAAGACAGTGATGATAGTACCGAGCATGTTGTTTATTATCTCAGTCACAATTTACTTGACATGGAAACTCAATATGCCTACGTTGAGAAGTTGGCATTGGCAGTCGTTCATGTCGTCCAAAGTTTCCGCCATTATATACTATTGCGTACAACGACAGTGATTTCTGACTGCAACCTAATGACGTACATCTTGTCATGTCATTTGCTGGGGGGCAAATACTCGAAATGGATTGTCATCCTTCAAGAGTTCGACTTGGAGTTTACTACATCCAAGTCTAAGAAATCCCTCGTTTTCGCTGAACTGCTCTGCTCGCTACCGTCCGCTATTGCATCCTCTCAATCCGAAGACCATATTCCAGACGAGTCTCTGTTCTTGATTAGCACCCTCGATCCCTGGAACAGGGATATTATTGTCTACCTTCAGACATCCTCCTTTCATCCCGATTTATCCAAAGATGCTCTGCGACGTAATCGCATCATTCTCAGCCTTATCACATTATCGGGGACACCGTGTACCATCTTAGTGTTGACTCTATTCTCCGTCGTCGTCTGACGTTTGAGGAAGCCGAACAAGTTTTAAATGACTACCACTCTGGTGCATGTGGTGGTCATATGTCCAGATATGCTACTGCTCAGAAGATCCTCTGTGCTGGTTATTTTTGGCCATCTATTTTTAAAGATTGCATTCTCGTTGTCCGCTCTTGTCATGTGTGCCAAATATACCAATGGAAGATGCATGTGCCTCCCTCCCCTTTACACCCTGTCACTACCGTCGGCCCTTTTGCCAAATGGGGCATTGATTATATGACCTGTAACCCTCACTCGGTTGGAGGGCATGGGTATATCATCATTGCCATCAATTATTTCACGAAATGGACCAAGGAGATGCCTACATTATCTAATGACAGTAAGACAACGGCTCAATTTTTATTCAATCATGTAATTTCTCACTTCAGAGTCCCTCGGGCTATTATCACTGATCACGGTTCTCATTTCCGTAATCATATGATGACTGAGTTAACAACCCAACTCAACTTGCGTCATGATAGTTTGACACCGTATTATCCTCAGGCCAATGGCCAAGTAGAAGCTATCAACAAAGTTTTGGTCATGATGCTTCAATGCACCATTGGCATGCACAAGTCTAATTGGCATTTGATGTTGTTTTCTGCTTTATGGGCCTACCAAACTTCAGTGAAGGATGCCACCGAATTCACCCCGTTTCAATTGGTATACGGTTTGGAGGCTACCCTTTCGATTGAATGTGAGATCTCTTCTCTTAAATTAGTTGTCAAATTGCTCCCAAACACTACTCTAGTAGAAGAATGCCTTCTTTACCTAGAGCGGTTAGACAAGACCCGTCGACTAGCCTCTTTAGTCATTGAAGTGCAGAAGAAGAGAGTGAAAAATTATTTCAACCAAGCTGTCAACCCTTGTTCTTTCGTTGAAGGAGACCTAGTCCCGCTCTACGATCAAGCAAATGATACGTTGGGGGCAGGCAAATTCGAGCTTATGTGGCATGGGCCTTACATTGTGAAATGCGTTTTGCAAAAAGGAGCCTATGAGCTAATCGATTATGAAGGGAATCCTCTAGATAAGCCCCGGAATGGGCTTTATCTTAAGAAATATTATGCATTAATTTTTCGTGCATCTTCTATGTACATACGTGTGTTTTCAATATATATTTGCATGTATGGCTTGGTGTGTAGGCATAATCGCCACTTATTGTGTTTTTTTACTTCTTGTGTAGATGTTTGGTACACCTTACGTTGGTTTCATTGATGGTGCCTGCCATAGTACTCGGAACCTTTTCTCTGCGGCATAGGTGATCTATGATCCTCACGGTGAGTTAGTAGACCTTCAAGGTGTTTGTCTGGGTTGCACCACAAACAATGTCGTTGAATATAGTGTTGTCATTAAGTTACTAACCGAGGCTATTAACCTCGATATTCATGCATTGGTTGTGAATTTAGATTCCCAACTTGTTGTCCAGCAACTTTACGGGCATTATTCCGTCAAAGATCATCAGATTTTAAGGTTGTATTTACGTGTCAGATTATTGGAAAGAAATTTTGATTTTATCACATATCAACACATTCCAAAAAGATTAAACACATTAACTGATGCATTATCAAATCATGTATTAGACAAACATTTATGCAACATGTAATCAAACATTGTATAGAAGCATTTAGACACAACAATAAACCATATATATATATATATATATTGTGTGGCGCACCGAGGTGCTCAAAAAATAAGTGTGTATGTCAAAAAATAGAATTTGTGTTCACAATATATCTGAGACACGTCTCTCAAAAATAGCAGAAAGTAAAGCCTAGGTGTTTATAGTGGTGGGTTCTGCTCTCTATAGCAGACCACTTCCCACACTACTCGTCTCAAGAGCCGGTGTATCCTAGGTGTCACACCGACTGTATGTCTCTAATACTCCACTAGGACCTCCTTGATCCCCCTATAATCTGGGATCCCGTCCGTCAAGCCCTCAAGGTTACAGACAATCTCCTCTTCTGCATTGCTGCCCGGGCGAACCAAAGCTAGCTCTATGTTGCCGTCCGGGTCCCTCTATGCCTCAGGAGCCAGTCCTACGGGTCTCTCCGGTCCCACATCTGCAAGTAACATAGAGATGATATTAAGACATATACATGAGAAAATCCAAAAACATCATAAAAAACAAAATACATAAATAGTGTGGTGTTTGACCAAGTGTTTTACCTCCCTCATCCCACTGCTCACCAGGCGAGAGCAGCATGTCAGGGTCTCCGCGGAAATCTGTGCCCGCATACGGCCAATCCTCGATGATGACCTTCTAACAATCCAGTGACTCTTGAAACAGCGCTCCCCATGATACTGGTCGACCACCACCCCCTCGTGGCATAACATGTGCCCATCGGGTGATACGAGTCCCCCGCGGTCCAGGTATATACAGGTCCATGTCCTGTAGTTGTGGTGATGGCACCCGCTCCAGCATAAGCAGGATCAGAATGGATTCATATCCGAACTATTTCGTCTCCCCTCGTCCACACTTAGTAAGCTATCTCTTCATGTTAATAGACACTGCTTCGGCCCAGTTATACATGGTTGGAGTGAGACAATCAAGGACCAGTCAATATGGGTCTTCGTTGCTTCATGTTGTGCTTGAGAGCATGCCACTCTTGTCACCATAAAAAATACTACACGAAGAGTCAAATCCCCCATTGTCGGGATCTGTAGTTTCCCGCTAGTGGAAGATTTGCGCGCCCTGGGTACACTCACGCTATCAGCATATCAAAGGTCTCATCGGCGACCCATGCACCATCTATGATTGGTCTCTCGCCACGGCAGGAAAAACCAGTCAAAAAATATATATCCGTTGCGTCAAACTCAATTTCATTAACGCGGATGACAAACTTCCCCTCTGTCGGGTTCCATGAGTGGATCAACAACTCAAGCAAGTCAGGCTATGCTCAAAGGTGCAGTGTAAGGAAAAATTTCAATAATCCACAATCATGTAGAGCTCTTCTGCACTCGAGGTTGTTAAATGCTTGTTCATCATTGTCAGCATGGGTTCTTTCCTGCCATACGAATGCCATTTTGCCCTGCGTTGAAGGAAAAAATAATTAGAACATTTTCCATTAGCTTAACTGCACAATTTATAAAAAAATCAATCTTTATGGCGTTGTCGCGGCTACTTTTCAAACAACAGTGGCGGCTCGAGGTCAGAGTTCATTTTTTCCTCAATCATCGCGAGAGCATATCTATCTCTAGTGATGATCCCGACGGTGGTGTGTGTTGGCATGCTCAGTGATTGCTAACCCGAGCGGATCTTTCGCAACGACCGAGAGGCGGATTTGGAACTAAAAATCCACCCAAAACCACCTATGGAACATGAAATTGACTGAAAAAACCATGGAAACGCAGTGTAAAGGGTGTCTTACTTGGTAGAGGTCTCGGATGAGATCATCGATCATTGATGCCAGAATCGAACTCCGAAATTCACGCAGGTTTGCACTTAAAATCACCCAAGGTAAAAACTCAAAGGATAAATGTAAAAATGAATTACCATGAACCCCTTTTATAGTGTTTTTTCCAAAATTTTAAGGTTTTTCACTATAGGGTTTAAGGTTGTTCCCATTTATTTTAAATGTTGTTTAGGATTTTAAGTTTTTAACCTAATTTCCATGTATATAATGTATTTGTATCAAATGGATCTTATGGTGTGGTTTTTTGTGCAGCAACAGGAATGTCGGGTACATTTAATGATTCATATACACTTGGTCCATTTTTTCCTAAAAGTCTTCTTTAAGTTCTTTTCCGACTTACAAAAGATGAAAAGATTGCCGATTTTTCCCTTTTGACTCGTTAAATGAAATAAAAGGTGGTCCACTTTCAACTCTTTTCTGACCATATAAACATGAAAAGATTGTCGGACTTTTGTCGTTTCGAGTTCGAAACCGGTTATGAAACATGTCTTCGATCGCTTTTTTAATTTTTCGGATCAAGATCACTACTTATGAAAAGTACTCCTTGATTGTAATGGTCAAGCGGTTCTCTCGAGTATTATTTTATACTTTTTCAGGCTCAAGAGACACAAATTTACGAAAAAGAACCCCCCCTAGAGTTTTTTTTTCCGTCTCTTTTTCAAACTCTTTAAACATGAAAGAGACTCCGAGTTTTCCCTATGTCGGACTCGTTAAACCCTGACGACATTGGGTTCGTCACCATGACAAGACTCAAGCTTCTCCTCCCTAGGGCTCATTAAATTATTACTAGGCTGGATTCGTCCAAAGGTCGAACTTATATTACAAGCATATGCTATCCCCTTCAAGCTTGTTTTCAACAATAATTGGGGTACTCGCTAGTAATGGTGGGGGGAAATTTGGAAGTCATCATTGGTTATTTACGACAGCTAGTCACTCTTGAACATCGACACTTTTGCTTCTCGTCGGGTTGGGATATCCTCACATTGTCATTGGCCTTCCGAGGTTTTTGGGTTTCCATTTCACCTCATTCCATCTGATCCATGTTGTCTCCATCAGACCTCCAATCCTTTGGTAACAATATGCTGCCACCCTCCGGAGTCTTGTCGCCGACATGTTCAAGAGTATAATCCTTCTGTAGTTTGCATCCTTACCTCCTCCTTTGATACTTTGTTTCACCATCTACTACTTGTTCCTTATCTCGCATCGTTGATGGGGGAAACATTATGGCCCTCCTACGGCGAATCATCTCCTATTGACACTAGCTCATTATCTAGGAAATTGGTCTAGAGATCCCCTTCGGTACCTTGGAGTTTGCATGCCTCAATGGCAAGTTCTTTGCGCCTGACAACAGACTTTAATCATTGGTCTTCAATTGGATGATTCCACGAGTGTTCGACTTCAACTCATTTTTCACACTTAGTGGATTGTACTGGACAGTACCTTGAGAGCCATTGGCATTATTGGTGGTTTCTCTCATGCTTGTTAACGGTTTTCATCATTGACTGGTAATCAAACGACTTTCTATCATGCTCGACTTCAGCACATTTGTTCGCATGCTAGAATTTGTACTAAGATCGGTTAGGGTTTCAAGACCCCGGACTAAGATTACATATGTTCGGGCCGCGTGGATTGGTTCGTGATTACATACATGACTCTTTGATTGGATGGCTGCGACCATACCTGAGTCTTCATGGATGGCTGCGACCATGCCTTTATCATTATATATGGTCTTATCAACTGGGTGGTTGCGTCCATACCATAGGTCAAGTTTCATATGTCTTTTGGATGGCTATGCCCATGCCTAGACTACATATATTTCACTTTCAGAGATACCAGTTGTACTTGCACCTACAGGTTCTTCAAGGTGGTGTTCTAATTCGGTCATGGTTTTGTAAAGCATTTCTCCCCTTCCACTCTCTTGGGTTTCATGCTTTAGGGGGCATCTGTTACCCAGTAATTTGTCACTGTCCTCATCTCAGTCCCTCTACTGTGTCATGTGTCAAATAAACATGTTCATATCTTCCCACTCATGAAAGAAGATTAGGAAAATACTCTCTGATGCTAAAAGTTGACCATTTTTCCCTAAGTTTCTACCTCATCGTGCGTAAGCCTTTAATATATGAACCGATCCCTTGTCATAAACAGTCTCATCACAACACCGTCGCAAGTGCACACCTATTTCCTGTGACGATCAAATTTTAGGGCCCGGCGCGAGGCTGCCAGCTATTTATCACAACGATTGGTCTGCATGCATTGCCTCCTTGCGATGCCATCACTAAGACTTCACGACTAGCAACAATCCAGATTGGGCGAATTTGTTCAAACAGTCAGCCTTCTAGATGTCTCTAGAGCTGGTTGTTGGTTCAGTTTGGGTTGCCCTCCTCCTCTGGGATGGTAGTTCCGTCTTTTGTGCAACCTCCCTTGAGGATAAGCTCCCTCTCCCTCATTTCATGGAGACTCCTTCTCCTATTAAATCAATCACCATTGCTATGATCTGCTAGTTCTTTTGGTTGGAGTGTTGCTAGTTCTTTTGAGTTTAGTAGATAGCTTTGGTGTGAGTGTCACAAATGTGGTATTGCCAATAGTTTGCTAAGAGGCTGTGGAGTGCCTTAACTTTGTATCAAAGCTTGTGAGTGAGAGAGAGATATTGTCTATTTGGGAGACCCATTCTTGAGAGTAAATGCTTGAAAAAACATACTGGCTAGACCCTCCGAGAAGGCTTAAAAGCAAAGGATTGAATTTTAATGAAGTGTCATATAATTAATTTTAAAGAGAGAAATATTTCATCTTATTATCAAAAGATTTCTAGGACTAAATTAAGGAGGTCTCATTTAGGAGGGTAAAACTTGTATATTCTCATGGTAGACCTTGAGCATGATAATATCATTATTGAATTGTTTCAACATTTCTTTGCTATTGTAAATGAGAATCACATTAAAATTGCATATGCATCAATGCTAATTATTATGATATTGATTTTGAATGAAAGCGAAGTCAATAATAATTATCATTTGATTTTGGTTGAAAGCAAAAGATTGAATTTTCTCATCATCGATTTAAATAAGAAAAGCATTGAATTGCAAAAGGAAAAAAGCAGGGAGGTTGGTGGTCCCATAAACTATTTTTAGTATGGTGGATGTTAAAATATCATTTGTTTATTCAATATCCTGATAGGTCGAAGCCCCTTGTTAGTTTGAAAGCCCTCTATCATGAGGTGTGGGTTTGATCCTTCGGGTCTGCCAAAGTCGAGCTCCAAGCAAAATGGATGTGTCGCCTATTACCCACCACTTTGAGGGTGATATCCCCAAGAGAAATTTTTCTCCATGACAAGCCTTATCCAACAGCCAACAACCCCTTTATACCTCCTACTAGCTCGTTGTGCCATTTTTCTGCCACTTGAGCCAGCCATGTGGTCCCTCACCCACCTATATTGATCGTATGTTTGAAGGTGAGCCTCCCGAATCTAAAGGTATGTCTTGTCATTAGTAATTAAGCATTGGGTTTACTTATCATGGATACTTCTGGGTATGGATTGATAGGGGGATTTGGCAAAAAGAGTGGGCTTAGTTTGTGCTCATGTCCCCTTGATCTCTTTTGGTTGTTACCCTTGGATCTTAGTCTCGTGGGATCTCCTTTATTGACCATTTGGTTCTAGGGTGGTACTACTTGGGAAACCCCAATTTAGATGTGTGGTCCTGCTCCTTTATCCACACATATCACTCCATTTCCACTCACTATATCCCTATTCATCTTTTCTCCCACCTAGGTCCACATTCCCATTCCGAGTCCACATAGGGCTAAGATCCCTATCCCCTTGCCCCCACCTTGGATCAGGCCTAGAAAGATGCCATGAAGGTTGAAACAATTAAAAGAAAAAGTGAAAAGCATAAATGGTCAAATTTAATAGGAAATAGTACCACAAAATGCAAAAGATGGTCAAGACAAAAATAATTAGCACATGGGCAAAAGTCGACACATGAGCTCTACCCCATCCATGGCCATCACCTTGGTTCCATAGGCCCTAGATGAGCCTCTTCTATCATTCAGAAACCCATAATTATCCCAACCCCTGGAGGGAAATGAACTGCCCTACTTCAAAAGGGGTAATCACAGCTATATTATACACATCATGCTCTTTTCCTTTGAGCCTCGAGTATTTAACTCAAGAAAATTTCATAAAAGGAAAAAAGCATATGAAGAAGGGTGGAAAAATCAAGGTTGGGGCACCTCATGTACCATGACTGCTCCCTCCAATACATTATATACCCATGTGTGGGCTTCCCCTTATCTAGCTACTCCTAGGCCCCATTATGTGGCCCAAGGATGCCCCTCTCATTCCCTATTCCATCTCACCTATTTGTCACTTTCCACCCCATTTAGAAGGATGTACCTTGGACATACTATCCCCTCTAAGGGATGAAACCACCTAATGAGGTACTTGGCTAACCCCTTTGGAGTTTGGAGACACTAGCACATGCCAAAGGCCACTACAGAAGGGCATGCCATTATAAAGTGCCCACTTTGTTAGACATGGTTTGTAATCACCTTTACCCGATTATTCTAATGATTGATTGTACTGGAAGCCTAGGGAACACATTAGATTTTATGCAGGATTGCAGGTGGTTTCCATTTGGGTTTGCCTTTCCCTATATGGGATCTTGACCCCTAGAGGTCTACATTGGCACATGTAGGGTGTGCATAGAGAGCTATGGGCCTCCACGGCAGCAAAAATCGCTCCACAGATCTTCATGGATGTTCAAAGACTACTAGTGATCCACTTTTGGGACGATGGTGACATGATTGGTAGACTATGCCCAGTAGGCCCCCACAAGAGCCCCATACTCTTGGCAGGTGTCCCAGCACTTGTGCGATGTCATGGCAGCATTCATTCCACCACCTAGACCATTGCAAAGGATCTACAGACATCTTTGATTCATATGGAGACCCATGGGGTCATTGATGTGCCCTCAAACCCACTGAGAGCACCACAGGTCTACTACTTGGAGAGCAAGAGGCCACCCCCTTGTCCATCATATTTTGAGGAATTTATTTCTCAATGGCACTTCAGGATGTTATTGAGCCTTTGGAGGGCCCTACGACATGTATACATCATTATTTGGCCCCTTATGAGGCTTGTTTTTACATTATGAGCTAGTATGGTGGGTTTGTCACCATTTGGAGTTATTATTTGCACATTATTTTATATTTAGGGGCCCATAGGCTAATTCAAACTCCTTAGCAGACTATATATTGATGTTAGATCCATTCATTTGTATCATTACTTGACCTGGGATCTCTCTAATCATAGAGAATTTTTGCACTTTTTCCTTGGTGGATATTTTTGGAGATGGATGAATTTTGATGTATGGATTTGGGCCATTTCTCTTGTCTTGGAGCTTTATTGGGCAAACAAAATGTTGTTTGGATATACTCTATAACATTGTAAGTAAATTTTGATGCTATTATTCTTTTTGCTGCACACTGCTAAAATTAGGGCTAGTTGTTGCATTATCAAAATGTGGAATTGAGCATGTTTTAGCTAATTTAATGTATGGGCCAATGTTATATAAATGAAATTTCCTAGAGATTTATTTGTCTCGAGAAGATTGCATCATTTTCTTTGAAGTATAAATGCTTGAAGGTCACTTTTCTTTTCTTTCTCTCAATATTGGATGAAGTTGACTTTCTGGGCCTGCTTGATCAAGAAACCAAGTTCTTATTCATCATTATCCTTGAATCCATATCCCCAAGTGAATTAAGCATTGATCCCTCAAAAAGGGTGATCATTTCAACCCTCTTTTAACCATCTTCCCCTTTTCCCCAAGTCTAACCCTATTAGGTCACCTAGGGCATCAATTTCCTGGGAATTGATCCAAGGAAAAAAATCGATCTCCTATGGGCTATTACATTGGTGGGTCCCCTCCCTCTCCTCCAAATTTGAGGCAATTCTAATAATGGAATCTCTGGGAATCTCAAGCCCTAGATCTAGGATCGAATTGTGCCTAAGCATCCCCAAGGCTAAACCTCAATAGGATCAATTCAACTTTTTGAAAAAAGTATTCTTGCTTGGTCCTTTCCCCTCACCTTGTCTAGGATAGGAACATCATTAGTTGCTACATTCAATCCTCGAACCTTGGTTGGGTCCACTTGGCCCTGTGTGGTCCCATTTCTCAAAAAAGACTATTTGTCAAGGATCATTTGGGAATCCAAGTTACCCAAGGATTATAAGGATTGAAAAACTTGTTCATAAGCTTATCCTTTCTCCCTCAACCCTCCAATCCTCACCTTTTACCCCAGTGAACCAAGTCCCTTGCTTAAAGAGCAAGCAAGTTCCATTCATCACTCCATCCTTGAGAAAGGGTTTTTAGGGTCACTCCTCACTTTTCCATTGATGTCTACCTTATCAAAGTGATCCCTACACTACCGAGACTCCTCCCAAAGAGCAGGGAGACTTAATTGTGATAACAATGGGCTAAGCCTCCACTATTGCCCTTGACCTAGCAGTTACCCTTTTAAGAACCCCTTTTAGGTCCCTTGTTGATTTGAGTGGTAACACGACTCTTTTGGTTGGGCCCACCCATAGTTCATTACATTGAAAAAAACAACGACAATTATCATTCAATGGCTTGGAATGTATTGTTTTGATGTTCTATTTAGTGGCATTGGTTGATTACAGCGCTTCGAGCATCAATTAAATTTTGGTCTATATCATAGTTACCAAACTCAAATTGAAGCAAAAATTCATAAATTCATCAATACAATTCGAATTGCGAAGTATTCGATGAAATTCAATTCATTTCATCCACGGTGTTTCCCATTAAGGCACCTCCTCAAAGAAAGTAATACTCATAACGTAAGAGTGTTTTATAAGTTAACACTAGTAAACTAAAGGAATACTCGTAATGTAAAGTAATAAGAGTGTTTTAGGTAATACTCGTAAGAAAGTTAGGAGTGCTCGAGACCTTGTCTTGACTTTCTAGTAGGAGATGAAACTGTTAGGTATATGCTTTGGCTCTTTAAAGGGATGGCTCTATTTAGGATTCGTGGGCATAGAATGTTAAGGCTTAAATATATATAAATATTTGTGCGCACTTACAAAGTAAGGAAAGGAAAGGAAACATAAGTAATGGTCAATTCCATTTTTCAAATTCACTAATGCTTTTATTTAGACAAATTCTAAATCAATAAGTTCATAACAATGATTTATATTTATTTATTACATAAGAATTTTGGAAATATAAGTTTTGAAATCAAAGATCCACGTCCAATTTAAGTGTGGGAGGGAAGAGAAAATGTTTTTTGGTTGAACTGTCTCCGTAAGATTCTTATGGAATTATTATAAATTTAGAATGAACCAGAAAGAAAATCTTCAGAATACCTCATTGTTAAAGGAAAGAAAGTATATATATACTTCAGTATTAAAGATGTATACTATCAAAATTGAGAAATTTGGATTAGAATTTAGACTTGGTAACTATAATCTATATCATGCATTTTTCCATGGCAGCAAAAATGCAGGGAGCTGGTGTTGATCAAGCATCAACCTACTCAGCAACTAGAGCAGTAACAGGTAAGTGGACTCACATCACAACAAGTAGCCTAAATGTATTTTTCATTGTCATCGGCAGTGACATTCAAATGTACAAATGGTTCAACACAGAGCGGAACCTGTTCCGCTGTATATTTGAGCCTGAATTTCTTCCAGAAGGCCAAGTATTACTGTGTGCGTTTACATGCTTCATTTGAAGTGGCTCTAGCGCTAGGGATCTTTGCAGCTCGATTCATCTAACTTTGACAAAGCATGGGCATAAGTTCTTGCCAGGATTCAGTGATATTAGTTGAACAAATTCAATTAAGTATATATTGCTACTCTATAAGGTTGTGTGTTCATGATGCTAAAGCTTCTCAGAATTCATTCCAGTATTCAGAAAGAGATGAGGTCATAATTGTCCATGTGTTTGGGGCAATTAAGGCATTTATTAAAGTTCTACAAAACTAGCTACTGTCAATGAGTTCGTCCCCTTAGGTTACTTTCTTTAAAGCCTTTGGTTTAGACATTTGGCCACGTTTCATTTGTATGCTTTTGCAAGAAATGCCAACATATTTCAGAGACCTCGTGAGAAAGTTGCAATGTTCAAACAACAATGCTTCTCACTACCGTCAATAGATCACGGAACAATGATAACGCAAATCTAATTGATTCTATTAGTGCTATTCTAAGAAACCATAGTGACCCAGCATGCACCAATCATAGGTGTCAAGTTCTCCAATGAGCTACTCCACAAGTTCTATTATTAGCCAACAATTTCGCAGCCATTTAATGTTTGATGATGATAAAAGTTAACCAGGAATACTTCTAACACAATTTTTTTTTTGAGTTCGATTTTTCTGGGATCTAAAGGAGTGTTGTAAAAGGCCCTAGAGGTGATCTCTGTAATTCATTCATACTGAAGGAATAATCCATGGATTCATGGCTCACTAGTGGCAAAACCTTGTTTCTCTTTTCCTGTTTTTTGTGTAAGTGTTTTTTTCAAAAGAAAAAAACGACATACTTCAACTAATAAAAAAAGTTACATACCTTAGATATTGTTTTTGATCATCCCACTTTTATCGCTGTTTACAATATCTTTCGGAAAAGCTCTATGTTAATACAAATCTCCTTAATTGTCAGTGTTTCTATTGAAACTATCTTTCTATTACATATTGTTATCTTCATCATTACCTTCTTTCTATTGCAAAATATGTATCAACTTTTTCTTTCAAAACATACAAGACATGGTCCATGTACTACAAAAGAAGACAATATGCCATCAAAAATCTAGTGGGATCTATCTCTATGTATCTATAGTATTTTGATAATCCTCGAATTTTGTAAAATACCATTGTCAAAAGCAGAGAATTTGATCTTGCTCGGCAATGTAGAACATCCTTCCTTTGACAGATAATCTACAACCTTATTCTTCTCTCGGTATATATGGGCAAAAGATAATCTATGAAAAGTCTTCTTTAGAGTTCTGATGCAATGCATCCAATTGGAAAGAGAAGGTGGATCAAAATGTGTTAGCCCCAAAATCTAGTCAATGATTCCTATTGAATCACCAAACACATCTATCTCAGTGATACCAAGCCATTTGGCACAAATGAGGACTCCCCAAAGAGCTATAAGCTCGACACGATTGTTAGTACCAGTGCCACAAGCCCACTAGAAGTGGTAAAACCTACTAGGCCTCAAGAAAATATAAGCACCACAACCACAAATCCTTTATGTTGATGCCCTGTCAAAAAACCCAACAAGGAAGCTAAGCCACACCTACTTGAACTAGACAAATATCTTAGCTAGGGTCCTTTTTCTAGGGCCTATCTCCTATAAAAAAGAAACACTCTTCAAAACTATTTCTCTCAGATTTGTCTCAATCTATTAAAAAATCTTTGCATTCCGGCTTCTCTATATACCCCAAAAAAATATGAAGGGGAAGAGCATTATATTCCTTGTACTCGTCAAACCAGTGAGAGGGACATTTCTCAATCGAGCTCGTATCCCAAAACGTAACAACATTAAGCATATGTGTAGCCCTGAACTAGACCGAAATCATGAAAGGGCATGTGAGAAATAGATGTCCCACATCCTCGTTGTTTAACATGCATAGAACACATCTCCCAACTCCCACAAAACCTCTTTTAAGGAGATTCTCCCAAGTGAGAATCATGTTATGTAAAACTAGCCAACAAAACACTTTAGTTTTTGTGGAATAGCCCATTTCCAAGATTTCTAAAACCATAAATAGTCAACCTGTTGGGTCCCTATAATACTAGTGATTACCCCATTACTATTGTAGTTGTACCCCTTATTAATATTGTTGTGCTTCTATTTTCCCCATATTGTTATTATTGTGCCCCATAGAATCCCTCTATTGTTATTTTTGTGGCTTTATATTATTATTGTTAGGTCGGTTGGATTATATTGTGACTCCTTAGACTCCTATATATAGAAAGGAGGTTTTGTCATTTGAATCATATCATCCAAGAATGTTCATTTATGTAATGTAAAGGAGGTTTCCCCCTCGAAGAGGCTGAATTCTAAGGCGTTGATCTATCTTTTCTATCTTTTCTTGAGCTGGTTTCATAACATTTGGTATCAGAGCTTTGGATTCTAGGGTTTCGCTGCTCCAACAGGTCATCGTGGAATTTTCGCTATAACTTTTTTTCTACGATGTTTCAGAAGTCGAAAAAAAAACCCATTTGAGAAGACATCGCACTGAATCTCGGGTCCGAATTTCAGAGCTTTTTGCGCTATATTTTCAGAGATATGATCTGAGGAAGTTGGTCCTTTTG
>APFE031087931.1:2033-20921 GCA_000404065.3 Pinus taeda | reverse complement strand
AATGAAAACTCAACAAAAAACAAATGTGTTTTAAAAAGGCTTTTTAACAATCGAAGGCAGCAAGGAAAGCTTTGGTAACAAAGACCAAAAAAGATCAAAAAGACAATTTCAAGAAAGTATCAAATGACAAATTTGATGAAACAAAGAAGTAAATGTTCATAAAAATCGATTTCGTTAAGCAAACAAAAGGTCAACAAAAAGCAAAGTTGAACACAAAGATTGATAACAATCTTTCTGCTCTGATAACCCAGAGCAGCCAAGATTCCAATCAAGAAATCTTGTGTGTTTTTAGCAAAAAGATGATGACACTTGCAAACACAAAACAAGACCAAAACCCCTTATAATTAGAGAGAAATCGGAGTAAGGATGCTTGTTGTAACACAGAGAACTGATACTGACAAAAATGACTGTTCAACACCGACTGAAATCACCAAACAAACTTCAGAGACACAAAAAGATTTATAAATCCTGAAAGTTGCCAGATATACGCGACTGTACTTAGTGCAGACTGCGTGTATACGTGACTGTTTCTGAGGAAACCTGCGTATACGTGGGTTTACTTCAGACAACAAGCGTTTATACGCTTCTGTAACTAAATGAAACAGCGTATATATAATATTTCAGGAAAAATAAAAAACAAACTTCAGAAACTGGTAAAACTCAGAAATCAAGAACAGATCAAACAGTAACAATAAACCAGCAAGCAACTGAGCCTTGATAGGCTTGACAAACACCAAAACTAGGAACAACAAGAGTGTTGTCCCCAACGGAGTCGCCAATTCTGTTGAGGGATTTTATCCCCTAGGGATTTTGGGTGGAACCCTAGCAGACTGAAAGTTCTCTAAACAAAGAAAGTTGTTCCTAGCCTGCCTATCCTGCTCTATGGTACTACCTTTTCACCCAGAAACTCTTTCAGTAATTACACTTGCAGTGACTCCATTGCCCAATGGAAAAAAATAGTTATACACTTGCATCCCAGTTCTGTCTGAGATCACCACCCACCAAACTAAATTAAAACCCATGTGCATCATATCTAGCCTAAAATCACCCTTAAACAAAGTTAAATCCCAAAGAGGGAGCCCTCTCTGACTGCTGGTAGGCTAGGACCTGCAGTCCAAAGCTTGGTTTGTGGTTACCTCAGCCGTATTCCCTTAGGAGTCAAAGGGAACAACCTGAGCGATAACAGAATCTTCCCTTGATTTGGCTTCCCCAAGTGACCCTACTAACATCGACCCTTCTAGAACTCTTCTCAACTTCTTTTGCAACAAATCCTTCCTTTTTTCCTCACACAAGTAACAAGAGACAACCCTAAAAAAGATCTGGAATAGTTCGGATATCTCCCCTTCTTCTTTGCTGGTGATGAGGCTTCCTTCTGAAGCTTCTCACACTTATTTCTTATTGTAGAACTTGAACAAAAATCCATTCTCTGAAATGAGGTTGAGTGGCCTATTTATAGTTGTTTTCCATGATAATAAGCTGACTTGTCATCAAGCTAGGCCGACATGTCAGTTGAAGAGATATTATTATTCTTTTTAGGCTGACTTGAAGGAGAGTTCTTGTAATTGTCTTTGAGGTCTTTCATACTTATTTAATGATTCATACAAAATGTAACATGCCCAAGAAGGGTCTTTCATATATGACATTGACTCAATTTGACATTTATGACTGGATGACAAATCCTAAAGGTTCTCAATGGGAATATTAACTAAAATCAAATTCTTTGATCATGAAACCCATGAATCAAGTACTAAAAAAATCATTTTATTTTCTTCTTTTCATCAATTACATAAAATCACAATTACATGTGTCATTATGAATACCGAACCTAGTTACACTTTTCAACACTCCCTCTTAAATAGGGAGGTATTCATAATGGTACTTGGTCATTCTCAATCTAAATAATTTCTAATAATAAGATTAATAGTGGTAACCCATTTGTTTAGCATCATATCGACCAACAATTTCACATAGCAAGGCCTTAACTAACAACTCTATCTCTCCACGAGATCTGAGCTCAATTCAAGCAAGACCAATCGGAACATACCCCACCGAGTTCTGAAGGTGTTTTCTATCAAGACTATTCTTATCTTGGATTCCCAATCCTCAAAGAATATCAATCCTCTATGACTACTCTTATCTTGGATTCCCTAACTCATCCTCAAAGAGTATCAGATGCCATATGTTTACCAAATCCTCCATTCTATATTCCTAACTGAAGACAAGAATGAGGTGTCTATCTCTCCCTCTTAATTAGGGAGGAAATTTCTATTCCAATAAAATAATGTACTCATTCCTATGGAAGGAATGTACCTAATCTCCATCTTGGCTTAGGAATTTTTCTTCCAAGTTTCTAGCAAATAAGAAACTTGTTTCTAGACTCCCTCTTAATTAGGGGCCTACCACAACTCCTCAGTTGAAAATGATGGGACAACCAGCTGCTTGAACAAATATTCCTCACGATGTCATGAACTGTTTTCCATTTTCTAGGAGTCTTCATGTTTGGGACTTCTTCATAGGGAACAACAATCCATCACTTTCATCCATGAGTTAGTCATGTCATCATCGGAAAGTGATCCATATATTCATATATGGCCTACCTTCATGCCATGTTTCCATAAGGATCTTTCATTCTACTACATGGGCGTCGATGGTGGAATATACCCATAGATATTCCCTAGGTAACCCTGCATAAGCCCATCGATATATTTGTTCAAAAATAATAAATGAAAACCTAAATCAAAGTTACCTTTTTGATGGTATTTCATCATGACATCTTCTAGTTTTCCTCAACTTCCTGCATACATATCGACACATATCCCAAATATATGTATATGTATATGTATATATATATGTATACTTATACATATATGTATATGTATATATATATACATATACATATACATATATATTGTCAAGGGTATATCTTTTTTTCATACTCCATATGAATATTCATATCTTTCATGGAGATATCCTAGTCAAAAATTTTTGGTCTTTCGGATGTTGATTTCCTTTACCATGGTTACATATTCCACGACCTATACCTTCCTTTCTTCACATATTTCATTCTCAGGAACCTCTAATCAGGGATCCTCCATTTAATGTCAACCACCTCATACTTCATATGAGGACATATTATGTTGATTTCATCTAGTGAATGTGTGATTCATGCATTCTCTCATTCCTTCGAGGGAGGAGATAATTCCTTTTGGTTATGCTCTCAAGATAGAGTATTGATCCATGTTACCTGAAACCATATTACACAACTCCTAAATATTGAATATAAGATTACATACCTCATCTTCCTTTGGGTCAACCAAAAATTCTTTAGCAGATCCCTTGATTGAAAAAGCTTCAATCCATTGATCTGCCTCTTTTATGTCATCATACCATGATCCCATGAGTTCCACAAGTTTGGAATTCTTGATGAAACACTTACTTCCCTTCATGATCGATGAACCTTTCAATGAAGATTCCATCATAGAACCTTGAGGATCTAAAGTATCCCCATCAGCAAATGTTTCCTTTTGACAGATGTGTGATGAACCTTGTACTATATGACCTTGCCACTTATGCTTCCAATGATATTCCTAAGAGCTATATCCTTGACATCCATAGATTCTAACCATATTTCATGCTTCTCTATGATGATGTCCTGAGATCTTGCTTTCAATGATGTCCTAGTGAATCATGATGGCCATGTGTTACAATAGAAGAATTAGGAAATTGAAAACAACATAGGTGAGGAATACTATCTTAGTCATAGTAGATATCTCTTACTTCCTCTATCTTGGACTTCTTTTCAGCTTCCTCCACATCTTTGGTGATATGAGCTTCTTATCTTCCTCTTTTGTTATTGTCCTTCTTGATCTTAGGAAAATCTCTTTTGTAGTGTCCATATTCTTGACACCCATAGCATTGAATCTTAGACATGTTCCCATTTTTTTGAGAACCAAACTTTCCAAATTTTCCCTTTCTTCTTGTCATTGAAGCATAACCTTGATTTTTCTCACTTGCTCCCACATCAAATTTGGCCTTTAGTCTAGAATATTCAATCTTTCACAGTGACCATATATCTTGGAATGGAGTTCTTTCTTCCCATAAATGCTTGATGTAAATTTACCCACTTCTTTGGTAGTGAATTTAGTAAAACTGTAATCATTTCTCTATTAGACATCACTTCTCCTCAATCTTGGAGTTGATCCCGGATTTCATATATCCTCATAAAATATGAGGCTATTCTATATTCCCTTGAGGTCTTCATATTGTAGAGTTTTTGCCTTAATGAGATGACTTCTCCAACAGTTCTTACAGAATACAGCTCTACCATTTTGTCATAGATTTATTTTGATGTTTCGAGTTTGGATACATATAGGATAAGAGGATCCTTGATGGATTCTATGAGAATCCTTTGATCCCTAACTTCTCATTTCATATTATTTGCAATATCTTGATCATATTCCTTTCTTGGTTTAGAAATGTATCCTTTGACATGTTCCATAACCTCATTTTCAATGAGATTAAGATCTGTCCTTTTCTTCCATGCAAGATAATTTGAAGCCCCAACATATTTGTTGCTTTCATTGCAAAATGACATTTTGATAGATTCAGATGTGGACATAAATATACTTACTTGATAGGATGCTCATTATTCTTGATGCTTCATTGATGTTGATGATGATATAGAGAATATAAAACTTTTCCTTTATGAAGATAGTTTTCTTCAATAATGATCCTTAATCCCAAAGAGAGGGAGATCCCTTAGGATCCTTTAATGGTGGAGTCTTTTTGATGAACATCAATGATGATTTATTGATGATGTATTCAATGGTATGGGTCTTTCTTGAGAAAGAGATCACCGTAGAACTCCTTTTAATCTAGCTTCATTTGAATAGTCTTGATTCGTAGATCTCTTCAATTTGAGTAAATGTAGGGCTTTTCCTGACGATGATGCCAATACTTCTTTGTAGACTTCTTTGATCTAGGTTATGATGTTTCCTTTGTACATATTTTCTTCAATATGATCTTTGCTTTGATTCCTTCCTCGATATTTGATCCTTGAGTGTCCTTTGATAAAATGCCCTTCCTTGATTTAGTCACCTTAGCTGTGAAACCATTTGAGAAATCTAGGGCATGGATATTAGGTGATTTGTCTTAGATAGATAATTGTTTGTGAATGTCTTTTAGTTATTGATTAGGATCTTGTTTTACTTATGTTATTATAATGTTATTCTTCATCAAACAACCACCAAGCATAAACCATAAAGAGACAAGAGACATAAAATATAGGTTATAATCCAGGGCCAAAACCTCTCCCACCTGAGAGGAAAACCCGAACAAATTATTCTTCTTATAGAGACTTCAGTTGAAAAATACCAAGACCAAGACCCTTGACATATTTGCCACTCCAAGGCCAAGCTACAAGATCTCTTAGTTTAACTCCTTTCTTCAATGGTCAAATTACTTGCTTATCCTTCCTTCTCTTTTATCTTTCAGATCTCATCTTCTTAGATTAGACTTGCTACCTTCAACAACCCTAGTTGCAACATGTGTAATGTATGATGTACCTTGTTATCACTTCGATTGGAGGAGATACTTCATTACATCCTTCGGCTTGATGTATTCAATGAATCTTTCCTTGATTTGGCTTCCCCAAGTGACCCTACTAGCCTCGACTCTTCTAGAACTCTTCTTGGCTTCTTCCACAACAAATCCTATCTTCATTCCTCGCACGAGTGACAAGAGACAACCCTAAAATAGATCTGGAATAGTTTGGATATCTTCCCTTCTTCTTCCCTAGTGGGGAGGCTTCCTTCTTAATCTTCTCCCACTTCTTTCTTATTACAGACCTTGAACGAAAAATAATTTCTTTGAAATGAGGCCGAGTGGCCTATTTATAGTTGTTTACCATGATAATAAGTTGATTTGTCATCAAGCTAGGTCGATGTGTCATTTGGAGAGATATTATTATTCCTTTTGAAGTCGACTTGAAGGAGAGGTCTCATGCTTGTCTTGGAGGGCTTTCATACTTATTTTAATGACTCATACAAAATGGAACATGCCCAAGAAGGGTCCTTCATACATGACATTGACTCAATTTCACTTTTATGATTAGATGACAAATCCTAAAGGTTCTCAATGGGAACCTTAACTAAAATAAAATTCCTTGATCATGAAACCCATGAATCAAGTACAAAAAAATAATTTTATTTTCTTCTTTTCATCAATTACATAAAATCACAATCACACATGTCATTATGAAGACAAAACCTAGTTACACTTTTCAACAGAATGACAAGGTTTACAGTTTTTCCACGAACTCAAACTCTAGAAATTTAGATTGATCCAGTTCCATTGTTGTGCTTGCCTAGGAAAATCCCTTAAACCCTTCAGATTTTTTGTTGACGCCAACCTTTGCATTCATGGGAGGTATCGGGTTTGCAACCGTGCTCATTTGTAGAAGGTCCTTGGTTTTCTCATCGGTTCTCCTTTATATTGTTATTTGCAAAATGGATCTTTTGAGCTTGGCAATTTCTTCCTTAGAGCACGATATGATCTTTCGCTGGTGGAATTTGTAGCTTTTGAAGGTGGAAATCGACCTGAGGCTCACTCGGGCTTCAGCATGGATGCTATGTGAATTTTTTGCGGACTTGCAATAAATATATTGCAAACGCATAGTGTATGTATTCTATGGAGTGCGCAAAATTTGTGGTTAGTGGGTGTTAAATTTCCATGCCTCAACTCACTCACGGGGGCTATTGTATTCGTGCATTTTTTTAGGTATTTGCAGCTATTGGATTAGTACATTATTGTTTTGTTTTATTATTTCAATAAAACTACTAAACACGATGTTGCTTGAAGGAACATGGAACCAGATACAAGCCTAATAGGTTATGCATAATTGAAGCTATTGAAAGGCTTCACTGCTTTGAATTTAAATTTGATTAAGTTTTTAAAAATTGGTCATGTCATTAATGTAAATCTGGTTGAAAGAATTGTATGCTTTGTTGTTATGAGATTTAGTCTGGCCAACTATTGTCACACATTTGTGTTTGTGTTGGAAATGGCAATTCCAACAAAAGATAGATTTATTTGCAGGAATGATTGATGTCGAGCGATAAAAATGTGTCTTTTTTAACTCCTAATTACCTCACATTAATTGTCAACCCAAGGACGACTTTTTATTTCAAGAGTGTACTCAGTCTGAGATGGCTATTTACTCAAGAGTAATGTTTCGCAGTGTAGTGCTTAAAATCCAAAAGTAAAACAATAACATCAACTCAAATGCTCTTAAATCCAACTATTCATTCAGCAAACATCAATTGAGGATATAGTAACAATAACTCTTTCCTCTAGAGATTGATACCATTGAAATAAAACTAGGACAAGACAATCAATCTGAGATCAAGGAAGTAGTAACCAATGTTCTCTACAGTTGACAGCCCTGCTGCACACCAAAGCAATCAATAACGCAAATAACAGAAAATGGAACAACAATTAAGAAATGGAACATCATCTACTTCTATAAATAGGATTGAATAGAAAAACTCTATCCTACGTAAATGAATGTAGCAATAATTACAATCAACAAGAATTGAGTAACAGCCTTTGAATTGAATAGCAAACAGAAATGGAATAGTAGATTATCAAAGAAAAAGTATAGAACAACGGATTAAATTTGAATGTACAACAACTCAAGTCAAGCACGCAACACACTTATCATTAAAAGGGACAATAATCTGAGCTTTGATACAATACGCATGAATCACAGCTATAAAGTAATAGCAATTGTAACGGAGTAGCAATCCCGAATAAACAACATTCACAATTTAAGAATACATCATACAGTTGTACCGATTTAGGAACATACAGCGTGGTTAATCTGTAATTGAATGACAATCTGTAAGGAACAACAATGTTATATCAATTATCAAAAGGAACAGCAATGCGATACAAAGTTAAAATGATAACATAGCATTCCTATTGCAGATAACGATAGTATCCAATCAAGTATATATAACAGCGCTGATATGTAAAACAGTAAAGTGCGTCAGATTAGTGAACAGAGTAAAAGAAAGAGATCAAACCACACATGAAGCGTAAAGATATAATACAACAGCAGCATAATCCACCAGTGGCTGGGCCCTTAGCCGCCAGCGGATGTTGCTGGGCTACTTCAGATAAGAAGAATGAGCAGCAACTCCCAAATCATATATTAATCATGAAATTGTGAAATCATTACAACAGCAAAAGCTTGAGAATTACAACATGCAACAATCCCTTCTTCTTCTTATCCTATCATGAATCCTTGCTTATAAATCTCTAATTCAAATCATAATTCTGAATCCTTAATTCTCCATCTCTAGATTCATCATCCCTCTCCAAATTAATCATCCCCTTCTCTGATCTCTGTTCTCATTTAAATAAAGAGAGATCAGAGAGAAGTTACAAAAAAGATAATTACAACATGATTTCTATTACAAAATTGGATTGATTATAAGCAATTGATCAACAAGAAAATATATTTCTATCCATCATTCAATAAGAGCAAGGCGAATTTGGTCTTGTAGTTGAGATTT
Source organism: Pinus taeda (assembly GCA_000404065.3). Taxonomy (NCBI): domain Eukaryota; kingdom Viridiplantae; phylum Streptophyta; class Pinopsida; order Pinales; family Pinaceae; genus Pinus; species Pinus taeda. Next base: position 12,345 of record APFE031087931.1, on the reverse strand, counting down.
GGAGGACGGCCGCAACAACAAATCTAAGAAAATCATGCTCAAAGAACCTTATGTTTCTCTCAGTACAAGCCAAATTTGGGCAAACCGTTCTATGTTAGAGTTAACTGGATCCGTATTAGACAAAACCCATGTTCTAGATTTTCCAAATTCTTCTTCATTTGCTCAGAATCTCAACCGCAAAATCGTCGCTTCTTATTCCAGCGAATTTCTGAGTTGGCACATTTAATGGTCAAATCTTCAATCTAGAAATTATCTTGGAGGTTAAAAATAGTGAATAATGTTACAACCAATTTATTAAAACTATCATGGATAAAATCATGCATAATCATCAATTTATTAGAAATAAAAGAAGATAAATAATATTCATCCATAAGAGCATAAATCATTTATAAAATGGTGATAAATTATAACAAATGATATAATAGAAAAGAGTAAAAATGGATGAAATAAGTGTTACAAAGTGGTTGTATTCATGGCCCAACATACCCCCACACCAAATATATTGCATGTCCTCATGCAACAAAAAACTGAATATATTGCATGTCCTCATGCAACCCAAAGAGAAAGCCCATGTGTTAACCAAGCAATAAAAAATTTGTTCATCTCAGCTCATAGAACAAATGAATTCTTCCTCACTTAATGAAGATTCAATTTTAGCAATCTTGATGAAGGCATAACAATGAAGTTGCAGCAAAATATGATATAAATGACAACAACCTTCATTAACGATTTTCCCAAAAATTACAAACCAGCTTTTATTGAAATGTTGCAAGTAGATTTGTAATATATGAATGTCTTTATGATCCAAAAATCAGATTGTTTTGATGCACGGATCATGAGATATAAACAAAATGGTTGTAGGTGAGAGTGCATGATTTCTGAAATTTATGAACCAATTTATATTGAAATTATCTAGGTATGTGTAGCTTAATAATATGTCTGTGTTTTCCAGAGATCACAAGAATTGAGTTCGTAGTTTTTAAAAATATTATGGAAATCAATTTCTGCACTGAAATTGTATGCTTTAAATGAGAAAGAAAATAGAAAACATCCATTATGCATAGCAATTCCTCCCCCTCTCTGAAAAATTAGCATGCCCTCATGCGATGCTAAAAAACAAATAGAGGTAGTTGCTACCATCTGTTGAATGCTATGCTTGGTGTAAAACAACATGGAATAAGGAAGGTATTGAGAATGAATAAGAATAGCAATGGATGATAAAGACTATGAATGACATGGTTATAAGAAAGAAATGAATGAAAGCAGCATTCTCCCAAGATGATATGCTGCTGAAAAAAATGGGAAGTGGTAAAGATGTGGACTGAAGGATGATAAATAATGCTCAATGGATTTTCATTAAATTGTCCTAAATTCATAATAAATCAGAAAATTATGCTATTTTACCTGAAGTTTTACCTCCAAAAAGAAAAATGTGGAATGACATATATGTACTGACAGTTGTTGACACTGATGTAGGCAAAGTTGGTGCTGAAAGTGATGCAAAAGGTGGAATCTAGGTAAGCACATAATGTATGAAGAATTGTTTGCGTTCACAAGTTGCTCGAGCCGCTTCTGTTAGTTGCAATAGTGTGGTCATGCTGTGAATAGAATTTCCCCTGCATACTTGTTGTTCTCCTGTAAACAAATCACACTTGTGCATGCAATGCTCTTGAATCCATAGTGTTGGGTTTGAATAACAACATATAAGATGCATGTAAAAATTTCAATCAGAAAAACTTTTGTATACATGCAATACTGATATTTTGTCAAATCAACAAGTTATGGCAAAGTGCAGTAATCATATTGCATGCAATCCCATAATGCATTTCCCCCCTCCAATTGAAAAAGGGATTCCATGACCATAAAGCCTATGAAAGGTGTTATGCTGACAGCAAGGCAAGGGAATGAACAATACAGCAGTAAATGAAGCAGAGTACACATATCAATGATAGGACAACGAGAGTTATGGTTATAATGAGAGCAGAGTGTGTAAAGATAATTATGAATAAGAGATAGAACGCTTTGGATTGATGATAAGTTATGCGAAAAAAGAAAAAGAACAACAATATGCCAAAAGATGCTTTACTGGTAGTATTCTAGCTGAAAATGATGCGATTGATCATAAAACAATTTCTCATGCATAAAGGTTCAAAATAGGAAAAAAAATTAAGGAAATAACTTCTCCGATAAAAAAGAAAAAAATAAGAAAAGGGTATCATAGTAATAATTGACGATAAGATATAATTTCAATACCATAAGCAGAGCCTATGCTGCCATCAGGCGTCCATAGCCTCGGTAGGGTTGCTTTTTAACCCATACAAGCCAAAATTCTCAATTTATAACTAGAGAGTTTCAGTGTTGTTCTACAGAAGAGATCAATGTGCTGGCGTGGTAACCAGATAACCACACTTCCATTCACCAGGATGTAGCAAAATGATTAGGCCAACTCGTGATGAGACCTACCGTTCCAAGGATAATTTGGCTATCCAATGGATCATAACCCTGGTGTGGTGGCCATAATGGGAATGTGACTTTGTTACAGCCTTATGAATATGGTAGGCTGGCTCGTAATGAGACCCCCTTTCCTCCATTTGTGAACAAAATTTTGTTCTTATTAAACATTTTTATGATAAAAAGAGGGAGGCTCAGTACTCCTTAAGAGCAGGGATGGTGGAAGAAGTTGAACATGTCAATAGATAAAATATACACATAATCTCATTTATTACAAACAGAGAAGACTATAACCAAGAAAGGTGTAACCAATATGGTATTAAGATGATCAATCAATATCATGTTCAACAGAAAACAATACAGTAAGGTAGTATATAAATAATTGTGTCACTTTTGAAAATAAGCTATCATCAAGGAGTTGTCATGTTAAAGATCATAACATGAATGATATTAACTCACTTCAATAGAATCCATAATTCTTGTCCTCATAAAAATAGTGTACTTCATGCCATGAAAGGGAATCAGTAAAATGTGATTGAGATGAACTAGGAATAATCCCACAAGAGGAAGGAAGGGTTGCTCTCTAAAATATTCCCAAAGTGTTGTTTTTTTTAAGGAACAACAAAAACACTCAAAAAAAGTGTTGTTGCTTGTAGGGAACAACAAAGGAAATTCACACCAAAAAGCAAAAATACACACAAAAAGTGTGAAAATGCAAATGTCGCTCCTTTGGAAAAATGAACAAAAAAAACACTCAAAAAAAGTGTTGTTCCTTGTAAGGAACAACAAAGGAAATGCACACCAAAAAGAAAAAATACACACAAAAAAGTGTGAAAAAGCAAATGTCGTTCCTTTGGAAAAAGGAACAGCAAAAACTAAAAGTGTCATTCCTTTAAAAAATGAACAGCAAAAATGCAAGTGCCATTCCTTTGGAAAAGGAATAGCAAAAATCAAAAGTGTCGTTCCTTTGGAAAAGGAACGACAAAAACGTAAGTGTCGTTCCTTTGAAAAGGAACAACAAAAATGAAAAGTGTCGTTCCTTTGGAAAATGAACAGCAAAAACGAAAAGTGTCGTTCCTTTGGAAAATGAACAGTAAAAAACGCAAGTGCCGTTCCTTTGGAAAATGAACAACAAAAATGAAAAGTGTCGTTCCTTTGGAAAAGGAACAGCAAAAACACAAGTGTCGTTCATTTGAAAAAGGAACAAAAAAAACGCAAGTGTCGTTCCTTTGGAAAATGAACAGCAAAAATGAAAAGTGTCGAAGTGTTGTTCCTTTTGAAAATGAACAGAAAAACGTGAAAGCGCAGAAGTGTTGTTCCATTCGAAAAGGAATAACAAAATGTGAAAGTGCAGAAGTGTTGTTTCATTTGAAAAGGAACAACAAAACGTGAAAGTGCAGAAGTGTTGTTCCATTTGGAAAGGAACAACAAAACGTGAAAGTGTAGAAGTGTTGTTCCATTCGAAAACGAACAACAAAACGTGAAAGTGTAGAAGTGATGTTCCATTTCGAAAAGGAACAGCAAAATGTGAAAGTGCAGAAGTGTTGTTCCATTTCGAAAAGAAACAGAAAAACATGATGTTCTATTTCGAAAAGGAACAGAAAAACGTGAAAAATGAACAACAAAATGGACAATTATAAAATGCAAACATGTACAAAAACAAATTAGCTGTTTACGGCATTGATGCTGAAGATATGTTACAATTTGAATGAAGCAACACCTGAAACACAAAATATAAGAGAAATCAGAAAAGAAACAACATTTTATTTAAAAAAACAGTATGTAAATAAGTAAATTAAGTTACAACAGCTATGATATTATGTAAAAAAAATGATCTCTTTAAAAAATGTCTTGGCAGCAGTGATAAGACATGAATATTCAAATGGAAATCAATTCTTTATTTTTTCTATTATGAATCCGTTGGGTAATGAGTTGGATGAAATTCATTTGTTTCATTTAAAAATTCTTTCAAAAATCACTCGTCCATAAATTGATCTTCTTTATTTTCCCAAGCCCTGCAAAAAACGAGTATCTACCTGCAATAAAATATTAAATTATGGAGAAAGAGAGGTGCGAGCTCCCCTAATTCAAGAATTATGAAAAAAAACTAACAAGTAGTTACTCTGTAGAACAAATACATTCAGAAAATAACAAAGTAAAATTTATTTGTTATCTGCAGGAGAGAAGTGGCCAATCATGCTAACCTTCAGTGTTTTAATCACAACTTCTTTGTTTTTTGTCGAAATTGAGTGATTCCAAAGCCAAATGAGAGCTAATTCAGAGGTTTATCTCTAGTAGAAACAGATTTTAAATATTCAATGATATGATATGTCAATTTTAGTTAGAACAACCTACATAATAGAGTCATTTTCGATTACCCGGCTTAGACCAACAGTAGATATTTCAAGCATACCTTTTTCGTTTGATGTCGGATTCGAATGATTCAAATTGAAAATTAAATTAGATTAATTTATTTATCTCCAATAGAAACATGTTTTGAAGAGAAGAATAATTGATAGTTCAAATACTGTAAAGAACAGCCGAAAAGACAGAGTTTTAAGAGTGTTGATTTATGATAGACAGTCAGTATTTTGATCATAACTTCCCCATACGATATCGAAAATGAGTGATTCTAATTGCATTGTAAATTAGATTCATAAGGGAATCTACCATAAAAACAGGCTTTAAAAATTCATTCGTTTAAGCCTCCAAAAACTGAATGTCCCAACTCTAGTCCTCAGCTACCCACTAGACATCCGGTTAATGTTTTGGTTCTAACTTTTTCGTTTCAAATCCAAATTGAGTGATTCAAATTTGGTTGGAAATTAGACATCAAGGGCTACGTAGGATATAAATAGGTTTTAAAAATATTTCCTTTTGGTCCCTCAAAACATGATTGTCCCGACTGTTTTTGCAGAAATTCCATCAAGCCCACAAACCAAAAAAATATGATATTGAAGCATTTTTTCAAATTGGTGATAAAAGTAAATATGAGCATTTGTAGAACTATTATTTCCATTATAAGTCATCTACATACACAAATGAATTAAAAAATTATCACCAATGTTGATTTGCATAGCATATTGCAACAAAAACAACTAGTTTTACATAAAAAAACAAAATGCATTTATTTATTCCCTTATTTATTTTATTTTCTACACTAACCTATTTTGATTTGAAAAATGAATATGACTATGTATATGAGTACTTCCAGTGGAGCCATTTTTGAAATAAGGCTTCACGTATCCACATACCCAAATTTGAAAAATGCATATTAATGAATATTAGGGTATGAGAAGCCAACTTCCCTTGAAAAGATGGAGTCAAAAATTATTGAAGTATGGAGCAATGTTGTGAACAAGTGATGGAGTGAAACCAATCTTCAAAATATCCTTTACTTTCTTGATTTCCTATAGTCATCATACCATGAAGTTCTTGAGCTTTTAAATTGGCTTGTTGATGCAAACTAAAAGAAACCTCATTTTCTTCCATCACTTCTGCAATTTGTGAATTTGAAACATTCTGAATCTCATTGTAAGTTTTCTCTAATGGCGCATGTGAGATATAATGGGTGATAAGGGTGGGTAAATTTGGCAGTTCAACATTGTAAGCATGTTGTACTGGTTAATTGTGGGGAGGGTGTGGAATTAGTTGAGCAGGAAAATGTGTAAGGAATGGAGCATTGTGATGATGTGGTTGGTTGGGTTGAGTGGATAAATTTGATATGCAAGCAGGATGTTGTGGAAGAGCTGGTGCAGAATATGGAGAATGTGCTTGTGCTACAAGATGAGGGAGAGTAGTCATGCAATCATAAGGTGAACCCTGCCAAACTTGTAGATAAGATTGGTGGTTATATTGAAATTGACATGGCTGCCCTAGAACATGAGTATCCCATAATGGATTATGCAAGTAAGAGAATGGAGAATAAGTGTTTTGAACCATACCTGTAGGCCATGATTTCCATGGTTTTGACCTTTTTGCAGCTTCCTCACCTCTTTGATATGATACTTCCATCCTAGATAAGGAAGAGTAACCATCTATGGTATGCTCCTTTCGGTCATGAGTGAAAAACACTTCATCAAATTCTTGATTTTTATGAACCTGAAAAGCATCCAATTTTGAACTTAGAGAGGTAATAAAATCAACTTTAAAATGTTCAAGTAAATCATTGATTTCAGCTCTTATGTCTCCTATTCTTGTAGCAGATTTCGAAAAGAAAGAACAAACATCTCTAGAATTCTTACTAGCCTTGGATATTCCTCTTGAATACCTTATGCACAATTCACAAACATCATCATATGACAACTGAAAAACATCGCCTTTTCCTATCAGATTTAAGAGTTCTAAAAATTTATCTTTGGTTCCTTTAAGAAGAAGTGTTTTTAAGATCTCTTTTTCCAAATGCTTATATTTTGATTTTTGAAGGTTGTATTGAAATCGATCTACATAGTCCTCCAAACTTTCATCTTCCCCTTGTATCATACCGAAAATATCTTCATTGGATTTGCAATAGTCTTGGTACTTCTTCAAGAATATGTTCTTTATTTCCTCCCATGTTTGGATGCAGTTCCCACCTAGGCTCATGAACCATCGGAGAGCTACTCCTTTTAGAGTAAGAGGAAACACTTTCAACCTTTGATCATTAGTACAATAATCATATCCTCTACAAAGTATTTCAAACTCAAATAAGAATGTATCTGGATCTTCATTTGTCAAGCCATGAAAATTTGGTAGAGAAGATGGGGGAATTATGTGCATTTGTGTCATTCCTCCTAGATTTTTGATAGGAAATTCAAAAGTAGAAATGTGAGCTATTTCTTACCATAATATAATATGTTTTTCATGTGTTTCTTCGAGGCTCCTTCTTCAAATGTTCCTGTCAATTAGTTAGTGAAATGGGTGGTGCTTACATCACCACTTGAGTGAAATCATGTGATTCATTTTTCAAAATTTCTATTTCTTTTTCCTAGTCATTCACACAAAAATTCAAACAACTATTTCTATTCTAGGTTCTTTAATAGTTCTGTTGGAAAGTGAGCGAAGGAGCAGGGCTTCTATATGCTCCATTCGCAGGTTCTTACCTTCTGTTTTTAATACTCAATTCTTTCCTAATCGGCACTCATCAGATGCACACTACTCTTTAAAAATGGCTACACTCTCCCTGGCAACGACGCCAAAATGTCGAGCAATAAAAAGGTGTCTTTTTAACTCCTAATTACCTCACATTAATTGTCAACCTAAGGACGAATTTTTATTTCAAGAGTGTACTCAGTCTGAGGAAGCTATTTACTCAAGACTAATGTTTTGCAGTATAGTGCTTAAAATCCAAAAGTAAATGAATGCTTGAAAAAGAAATCTAACAATAACATAAACTCAAATGCTCTGAAATCCAACTATTCAATCAGCAAACATCAATTGAGGATACAGTAGCAATAACTCATTCCTCTAGAGATTGATACAATTGAAATCAAACTAGGACAAGACAATCAATCTGAGAACAAGGAAGCAGTAACCAATGTTCTCTACAGTTGACAGCCATGCTGCACACCAAAGCAATCGATAACGCAAATAACAGAAAATGGAATAGCAATTAAGAAATGGAACATCATCTACTTCTATAAATAGGATTGAACAACAAAACTCTATCCTACGTAAATGAATGCAACAATAATTATAATCAACAAGAATTGAGTAACAGCCTTTGAATTGAATAGAAAATGGAAATGGAACAGCAGATTATCAAAGATAAAGTATAGAACAGTGGATTAAATCTGAATGTACATCAACCCATGTCAAGCACGCAACACACTTATCATTAAAAGGGACATTAATATGAGCTTTGATACAATAATATGCATGAATCATAGCTATAAAGTAATAACAATTGTAACAGAATAGAAATCCTGAATAAACAACAGTCACAATGTAAGAACACATCATACAGTTGTACCGATTTAGGAACATACAGCATAGTTAATCTGTAATTGAATGAAAATCTGTAAGGAACAACAATTTTATATCAATTATCAAAAGGAACAACAATGCAATACAAAGTTAAAATGATAACATAGCATTCCTGTTGCAGATAATGATAGTATCCAATCAAGTATATATAACAACGCTAATATGTAAAACAGTAAAGTGCGTCAGATTACTAAACAGAGTAAAAGAAAGAGATCAAACCACACATGAAGCATAAATATATAATATAGCAGCCACGTAATCCACCAGTGGCTGGGCCCTTAGCCACCAGTGGACGTTGCTAGGCTACTTCAGATGAGAAGAATGAGCAACAACTCCCAAATCATATATTAATCATGATATTGTGAAATCATTACAACAGCAAAAGCTTGAGAATTACAACATGCAACAATCCCTTCTTCTTTCTATCCTATCATGAATCCTTACTTCTGAATCTCTAATTCAAATCATAATTCTGAATCCTTAAGTCTCCATCTCTAAATCCATCATCCCTCTCCAAATTAATCATCCCCTTCTCTGATCTCTGTTCTCATTTAAATAAAGAGAGATCAGAGAGAAGATACAACAAATATAAATACAACATGATTTCTATTACAAAATTGGATTGATTCTAACCAATTGATCAACAAGAAAATATATTTCCATCCATCTTTCAACAAGAGCAGGGCGAATTTGGTCTTTGCAGCTAAGATTTGGAGCACGGCCGCAACAACAAACCTGAGAAAATCATTCTCAAATAACCCTGTGTTTCTCTCAATACAAGCCGAATTTGGGCAAACCATTCTCTTATAGAGTTAATTGGGTCCGTTTTGGACAAAACCCATGTTCCAGATTTTCCAGATTTTTCTTCATTTTCTCAGAATCTCAACCGCAAAACGGTCACTTCTTATGCTAGCGAATTTCTGAGTTGGCACATTTAATGGTCAAATCTTCAATCTAGAAATTATCTTGGAGGTTAAAAATGGTGAATAATGTTACAACCAATTTATTAAAACTATCATGGATAAAAGCATGCATAATCATCAATTTATTAGAAATAAAGGAAGATAAATAATATTCATTCATAAGAGCATAAATCATTTATAAAATGGTGATAAATTATAACAAATGATATAATAGAGGAGTAAAAATGGATGAAATAAGTGTTACAAAGTGGTCGTATTCATGGCCCAACAATTGACTACCAGATATGATGAAGACATGGTAGTGAAGATGACATTAGAGGATAGTGGTTGGAGCTACATCAAATATTAAAGTATGATGGACAACAAAGTGAAATTTTGTGTGAGTTAGTGTGAGTTTGTGGGATAGACTCACTGACATGTTGTATTACAAGTCACACATCTTAACTGTAAGCAAGTTAATGGTATTTTTTAGTGGTCCTTGAAAGATTTGTAATATTATGTACTTGAAGTTGTGTTGTTATCCTTATAAGGTATGTATACCCCTATGAAGTTCATAGTAATATTAAAACCACTTTGGAAGTGTAGGTTTGTGCTAAGTCAGAAACCACTTTGCAGTGTCAGTTTGTGATAAGCCAAAAACCACATGTTGTAGAAATTTTGAATAATTTAACACATATTCAACAGAGATTATCCTGATCATGTACTATTGTGGAAAACATACACAATACATAAGCTCCTCTACGTTGATCATCAATATAGCAGCATCAATAACAATAAAACATCAAGAGCATTCACACATTAACACAGGATGTATCCCGGGGAAAGCATCTCGCTAAAAACCCCAACTATCTGTATATTAATGATTGAGTCATGTAAAATTACAAAGTACAATGCTTATCATAAGCAATCCAGTACCAGCTCCACATGTTACACACAATACAGCTCAGATCTGAATCAATCCCTGGCTCAAATCT
>APFE031087918.1:31295-41762 GCA_000404065.3 Pinus taeda | reverse complement strand
TTATCAGAGAAGTTATTTCCTTAACTTTTTCCCTGTTTTGAACCTTTATGCATGATAAATTGTTTTATGATCAATCACATCATTTTTCAGCTAGAATACAGTCAGCAAAGCATCTTTTTGGCATATTGTCGTTCTTTTTCGTTTTGCATAAACTATCATCAATCCAAAGTGTCCTATCTCTTATTCATAACTATCTTTACACACTTTGCTCTCAAATATAACCATAACTTTCACCGTCCTATCATTGATAAGTGCACTCTGCTTCATTTACTGATATATTGTTCATTCCATTGCCTTGCCGTCAGCACCACCCCTTTCATATGCTTTACGGTTATGGAACCCATTTTTCCAATTGGAGGGGGGAATGTATGCATTATGGAATTGCATGCAATATGATTACTGCACTTTGCCATACCTTGTTGATTTGACAACATATTAGTATTGCATGTATACATAAGTTTTTCTAATTGAAATTTTTGCATGCATCTTATCTATTGCTATTTAAAACTAACACTACGGATTCAAGAACATTGTATGCAAAATAGTGATTTGTTTATAGGAGAACAACAAGTATGGTGCAGAACTCTATTCGCAGCATGACCACACTATTGCACTTAACAGAAGAGGCTCGCGAACGTGAACAATTCTTCCGACATGATGTGCTTGCCTGGATTCCACCTTTTGCATCACTTTCAGCACCAACTCTACCTTCAACAAATGCCAATACATATATGTCATTTCACATTTTTCTTTTGGAGGTAAAACTTGAGGTAAAATAGCATAATCTTTTGATTTATTACGAATTTAGAAGAATTTCATGAAAATCCATTTTGAGCATTATTTATCATTCTTCATTTCACATCTTTACCACTTCCCCTTTTTCAGCAGCATATCATTTCCGAGTGTGGGGGAGTGTTCCTTCATTTCTTTCTTATGACCACGTCATTCATATTCTTTATCATCCTTTGCTATTCTTATTCATTCTCAACACCTCCCTTATTCCATGTTGTTTTACACCAGGCATCGACTTCAACAGATAGTAACAACCACCTCTATTTGTTTTCTAGCATCGCATGAGGGCATGCTAATTTTTTAGAGCGGGGGAGGAATTGCTACGCATGATGGATGTTTTCTATTTTCTTTCTCATTTAAGGCATACAATTTCAGTGTAGAAATTGATTTCCATAATATTTTTAAAACTATGAACTCAATTTTTGTGATTTCTGGAAAATACAGAGGTATCATTAAAATACACAAACTCAGATCATTTGAAGATAAATTAGTTCATAAAATTTCAGAAATCATGCACTCTCACCTACATCCATTTTGTTTATATCTCATGATCCGTACATCAAAACGATCTGATTTTTGGATCATGGAGGCATTTATATATTAAAAATTTACTTACCACATTTCAACAAAATTTGGTTTGTAGGAAATTGGTTAATGAAGGTTGCTGTCACTTATATCATATTTTGCTGCAACTTCATATGCACATAATTTGAACGTCAATGTAAAAATTGTTATGCCTTCACCAAGATTGCTAAAATTGAATATTCATTAATTGAGGAAGAATTCATTTGTTCTATCCATTTTATGAGCTGAGAGGAACAAATTTTATTGCTTAGTTAACACATGGGTTTTTGTCTTTGGGTTACATGAAGACATGCAATATATTCAGTTTTCGTTGCATGAGGACATGCAACATATTCAGTGTGGGGGACTGTTGGGCCATTAATATGTCATTATTATTATCACTTTTGAACACTTATCCCACCCATTTCCACTCTTCTCTATTATATCATTTGTTATAATTTATCATTTAAATCCATTTTATAAATGGTTTATGCTCGTATGGATGAATATTATTTATCTTCCTTTATTTCTAATAAATTGATGATTATGAATTATTTTATCAATGATAGTTCTCATAAATCAGTTGTAACATTATTCACCATTTTTAGCCTCCAAGATAATTTCCAGATTGAAGATCTAATCATTAAAAGTGCCAACTCAAAAATTCGCTGGAATAAGAAGTGACGGTTTTGCGGTTGAGATTCGGAGCAAGTGAAGCAGAATCTGGAAAATCTGGAACATGGGTTTTGTCCAGAATGGACCCAATTAACTTTAGCAAAGAACGGTTTTCCCAAATTCGACTTGTACTGAGAGAAATGCAGGGTTCTTTGAGCATGATTTTCTCAGATTTGTTGTTGCGGCCGTCCTCCAAATCTCAGCTGCAAAGCCAAATTCGTCTTGCTTTTGTTGAGAGATGAAAGGAAATATATTTTCTTGTTGATCAACTGGTTAGAATCAATCCAATTTTGTAAAAGAAATCATGTTGTACTTATCTTTATTGTAACTTCTCTCTGATCTCTCTATTTAAATGAAAACAGAGATCAAAGATGGGATGATTTTGGGATGACTTCAGGATGATTTTTGGGGGATGAAAAATGATGAAGAATGATGCTGGATTATTCATGATAGGATAGAGATTGTTGCATGCTGTAATTCTCAAGCATTTGCTGTTGTGATGATTCCACAATTTGCTGATTAATACATGATTTGTGAGTTGTTGTTCACTCTTTTCCTTCTGAAGTAACCCAGCAGCGTCCGCTGGCGGCTAAGGGCCCAACCTCTGGTGGAGTATGCTGCTGCTACTGTATATTATATTCTTTCGTTTTATGCGTGGTTTTCTTATCCATTTTATTTGGTAATCTGGTATGTTATATTATTTTACATCACAGCTCTGTCACGTAATCTCATTTTCTGAGATAGAAATATCATATCAATTTTGCAACGCATTGTTGTTTCTTTAAGTGCTGATATAAATGGTTTTTACAGGATACCGTTGCTATTCAATTATGGAGTGCCTGTGTTGTAACATTTGACCATTGGTATTATTTTCATCTTAGAAATTATATTTCCTTGCGATTGTTGAATCTATGAACGTTGTTGTTCCATTACAAAATACAGTCGTATTCTTTATAACTAAGACTGATAATTGGATTACCATATCAGATTACTATTAAGGTGTGCTGTCTGTATTTATGTTTGACTTTCCAACATTGTTTCATATTCCATCATTAATCAATGTTGTTCTATTTCCTTGTGCTGTTCGATTTATCCTTAGAGTAAAGATTGCAATTAATTTGGCTTTGCTGTTGTTCATTTCCATTAATTAAAGTTTGTTGTTCAGATTCCTTTAATTCTAGTTTGTTGTTCCATTTACGGCTGTTCCATTTTAGACTTACTGTTCCATTTCCTATTTGTTGTTCTATTTTACTTTCTATCGTTCCATTTACTTGTATTTGATGCTTTGGTGTGAGAGAAGGTCTAAGGCTGTAGTGAGCCTCAGCAGTCGCTGCCTAACTCCCAGACCTATGGTCCATGCTCTAATTTCCTTTCCATCAGTTTCTAGAGGGATGGGTTATCGCTTCCGCACCCTTGACTGATAAGCTACCTTGTGTGATTTTATCCTTTTGAAGTAATTTAGTCATAGTTTAGCATCTGTTTACTCTAGTCTTTTCTGAACGTTGTACTACTAAACATTACTCTTGAGTAAATAGCCGCCTCAGACTGAGTACACTCTTGAAATAAAAAGTCGTCCCTGGGTTGACAATTAATGTGAGGTAATTAGGAGTTACAAAGACACCTTTTTATCGCTCCACAGGTACCTTGCTACAGGAGCAAAAGTCTCATCATAGTCGATCCCCTCGACCTGTGAGAAACCATGGGAAACAAATCTTGCTTTATGTTTCTCCACACTACCATTAGTAGCTTGCTTTACCTTGTAAAGCCAATGGGAACTCACAACTAACTTGTTCTCCGGTCTTGGAACCACGTCCCAAACACTGTTACGAACTATGGAGTCATACTCCTCCACCATAGCATCAACCCAAATCAACTGCTTCATTACTTCCTCAAAGGAAAATGGCTTAGTCTCAACACATTCCCCAACAAGGGCCATGTATCTAGTGTACCTCTCAGGTGACCTCCTCTATCTATGCTAAGAAGATGGTTCTCCCACATTCTCTCTCACATCTGACAACATCTGTCATATTCTCTTGTGCGCTTCCATCCATCTCTGGAAGACTCTGCTTGAGTGGATGTCTCCCCTCTTGGATCCTATGCATGTGGCTGCTCCACATCAGTCTGAGGCTCCTCCTCCTTAGGAACCAAAAGTTCCTCCACAGCCTCTAGTTGGAGATCCCTCTCAAGGGAAACTCGCATGGCCTTCTACTCATCAAACTTGAGATCTCTGCAAACCACTGTCCTTTGACTAGTAGGCAAGTACACCCTATAGTTGTGGGGTGTATGAGTGTACCCCACAAGTATCCCCAACTCGGTTGTCAGCTCAAGCTTCTTCCATGCATCCTTTTTCACATGGCAATATACCAATGAGCCAAAGATCCTGAAGTGGCCCACATCTAGTCTCTTACTGAAGAAAGCTTCCTCTGGTGTCTTCATCCTAAGTATAAAATGCAATATTCTATTTTGCAAATAGACTGTTGTATGAAGTGGTAGGCCTTGGTCATGTAGCATCACCCAAGTTGCCCCTACAATCGTTCTGTTCTTCATTTCAGCCACCCCATTCTACTATGGGTTATGAGGTGTCGTCAACTCTCGTTTAATTCCTTCCACTGCACAGAAGTCCTTAAACTCTTGAAAGCCATATTCTCCATCATTGTTGCTTTTCAAGGCCTTTATCTTCTTCCCTGATTCTTTCTCAACCAAAGCTTTGAACTCACAAAAATTTGAGAAGGTTTGGTCCTTCTTCTGCACGAAATAAATCCAGCATTTACGAGAATAATCATCAATGAAAATCACATAATACCTTTCCTTTGTTGTGGATGCCATTGAGAATGGTCCACACAAATCATTATGAACTCGCTCTAAGATTGCTTCTGCTCAATCATCTCGATCATGAAAGGAAGACTTGGCATACTTTCCCAAGGTACAACCTTTCCATGTGTCAACATGCTTAAGTTTACCTTTGGGATGTCCTGTAGATATCTGCTACATTATGTTTAAGGCCCCATGATTCAAATGGCCCAACCACCTATGCCATAACTCGCCAATGTCTTGTCTTTGCACCAATTCTTCTTTTGAACTTAATGTTGCACAATCATCTACCTCTAGTTTAGAGAAATTCTTCACTTGAATCTGATCCTCTTGGTTTGACCCGTGGCTATGTGTCTTAGGAACGCATTTTTTTTACTGAAGACAACATCGTAGCCTCTGTCCTCCAACATCATGACTGATACCAAGTTCTTCTTCAGTCTAGGAACATACTTCACATCTTTCAAGGTGAGAGGAGCTCCCTGCTCCCTCTAAAAAGCAACCATGCCCAATCCTGAAACACTGTATTTTCCATCATCACCCATCTCTATGCACATCTTGAGGTCTTTCTCCTCCAAGGTACTGAATAAAATTTTATCATCAATCATGTAGGATGAGGCTCCATTGTCAAGATACCAAACACAACCCACCATCAATGACACCATGCATTCGATGAGGGTAAAGTCCATTTCGAACTGAGAGGCTAATGCCTCACCTTCTGATCCTTTCGAGGATCCCTTCTTGGACTTCTTCGATGGGAAATTACTTGCATAATGTCCCATCTTGTGACAATTAAAGCATCTCACTTTAAACTTTTCAACCTTCTTCCCTCCATGAGAAGAATTCGATTTGGAATGGGAAGCCTTCCCCTTCCCTTTACTTACCTTACTTGCTAAAGCTAGATTTTCTTCATCATCATTCTTGGATGAAGAACCATCTCATGTACTCCTCTTGATCTCCTCCTGCATCAGATCCGACCATAGTCATTCCCAATCTGGTAGATTCTCCCTTCCATTCATAGAGTCCTGGTAGCTATTCCAGCTCTTTGGAAGGTCGAGGAGAGAGAGGCTCACCATATCATCATCCAGAGTAGTTTCCCACACTACCAAGCTCATCTCTATAGGTGGTGAGCTTGTTCAGATATGTGGAAATAGTATCGCCCTTCTCCATCTTGATTTTCCGAAGCTTATCCTTAAGTGCCAATTTCCTCTAGTCGCTATTGTTTTGGTAGAGGTCCTTCAATGTCTTCGACATTGAGAATGGAGTATCCTTCCCATGGAGACTCGAGCCAATATGGTCTTGAACTCCCTCTAGGATGATCCATCTCGCATTTGCCACACATTTCTTCCACTTAGCCAATTCTTGTGCATTAGCTGCAACTGGCTTTGGGATTTCTTAATCAATGAAATCCTTCAAGCCATTGTCCTCTAATACAGCTTCCATTCTATCTTTCCATGCTATGTAATTTAAGCTGCCTTCCAAGTTATACTCGAGTCTCAAGCCACAGAATGCCTTTAACCAACCTGAGTATGAGATGAATTTAATTTGTACCTACAACCCTGAACTTCAAACTTTGAATTCTCCTCTCAGTATATTGTTCACAGCTCCGATAAACTTGGCTCCGATACCATGTAGAAATTCTGACTGTAGATCAACCTGGTAATGCAATATAACTAAAGCAAAATACTTTAATCTTCTTTTACAATCAAATTTGTAGAAGCTTAATAGATTTGAGAAATATCAAGTGGAACTCATATAACCAGAAGAAGAAACAATGCACATGAAACACAGAAGAATACTCTGGGGAAAGCCTCAGCTAAAAAAGCTGCTATCTGTATTGTCATACAAGTGGAAATATATCGGGATTACATAAATATTTAGCTCTCACAGCGAGACAGCTCTCAGTACAATCCCTCACTAATGCTCAAAGATAAAATATACTATTGATATGCCTTCTCCTTTGCCCTCCAAGCTCCTATTTCCTTGCATTGTTTCTCCTAGGTGGTCTAGTTATTACCAAGTGTAACATTGATCACTCACACTGATCTTACACCCTGTAAAATTGTACAAATCTCAAGGAATGAATTCCTTCTGCATGGATGATTTTGTTTATAGGAAATCTCATGCAACTGATAGTACACTGTCCCTATCATTAATCTCAATTGGGTCTTTCTCTAAATAGACATGCATGAGTTATTGATCAGAGAATATTTAGTTATCTGGAGTACATTAGTTGGATGGATGCATGCATTAACTGACTGAACTTATAATTAGTTCTTCAAATAGTTTGGAACTAATTTAACTGGACTTAACTCAGTAAACTGAGCTAACTAATTACAACTCAAATATAAATCATCCTTATCTCCTTAATTAAGGGATAATCTCCTTAATTTAAGGGATAACTGTTGCATGACTTCAGAAAGACTTCTAGCTTGAATTTCTCCAACTAATTAACTCAAGATGAATTAATTAATTATTTTTCAAGCAGCTAGTGAGACTAAATTCGAATTTTAATTCTCAATTTTAATTCAAGGACAAATTAAAATTGGAAAATTCTTATTGCCACATTTCAACAAGTCGTTGGCTGCAACTTCAATTGCAGCTCTAATATTTTCATCTGGAAATTGAAAGTTACCCTACAGACTTCCTCCTTTGATGCTCCTATTGCAACGGCCAATTTTCTCACTTTTGTTGAGGTCTCTACATCCTCTGGTATGTTCAGTTCAGGTACTAATTTGTAGGCCTACTCGATCGTTGTTCCTAGGCTCTTTCATTGTGTCTGCAACTCCTCCTTTTCCTTCAACGCCTAAGTTTTCTCTGCAAACAATTGTTCATTGTGTTATCACTCAGATTTTCCTAGAAGTTGTAGGAAGAGGAAAGGGGTCTGAGGTAACCACAAACCAACTTTCAAGTACAGAATCTAGCCAATCTGTACTCAGAGAGGGCTCTCTCTTTAATTTTTAGCTTTGTTTTATAAGGTTTTAGGCTAGTATGAAAGCTTTGGGATTTTGATTGGATTTGGTGGTGAAATTCAATAGCAGATTGGTAGAACTGAATATTTTAGGCCATTGGGCTACTGGAGTCAGTAGATGATGGCTCAACTGGATTCGTTTTTTCAACAAAGGATGGCTTCATAGGGCAAGATAGCTAAAACAAGGAGCAAATATAAACTTGCAAGGATGGGATGGGCTCAAAAGGGAAGAAGGGGAATTAAGAATCCTTCCACATGTTTTGAGAAGAGGAAATTTAGATGATCACCAATACAAAGCAATTAAGGATTTTTTATTAAATGATCTAAATGATAAACTAAGAAGTAGGAGAAATTAAGAATTCCTTGCCTATGATAGTTTAGAGGAAAACATTAAGAATAAAAACTATTGAAAACATATTGCACTTAAGCACTTTTTGAATTATACCTTTTCGTTTTAATATTCAGTTGTGGAACATAATTGAAATATTAAACAAGAAAACAATAACACATGGGATGTAAAATACTTATTTGTCCGGTGTCTTGCATATGAATCCCGTGAAAAGTCCTTTGTATTAATCCTTCCTCCAGCCAGCCATACAAGAGTTTGTCTAACAGCACTTTATTCGAAAGTAATCAGTTTTACAGAAATATTTAAGAATCCACACTCAATACTCCGAATGAGGGAGTATTTATACAAAATTTTTACAATAAAATATCTCATAACAAAGAGAGATATATTCTAGGATGACTAATTATAAGTTACATGAAAGTAGACAGAAATGGTCTCGAAGATAGAAGATAAAGTAAACAGATGGCTTGTTGTCCCTATTTTTGTGAATGAGCTGGAGGCAGGCCCTATGATGAGGCATCTTGCTATCTTCCTTGTAAATCAGTGCTCGTTGTTCTACTTTTCATCTTCTTACTAATACACTTTAACCTGTTCTGATACTCTTTACCTGTTTGATCCTTTTTCATCCTCTCTTACTACCATTGGCTGTAGTAAATAGTTAAAATTTACTTTTTTTTACCAAGGATAAATTACAAAATTTCTAGCATTTATGTCTACCATTTTTCCTGTGGTATTCTGGTCCTTTGAAGTTTCCTGAGGATTTCATCAATCTTGGTGTACTTGAAAAAAGTAGGCTGAACTAGAAACAAGTGCTTTAACTCATGTTCAACATAGAAAAGGTTCTATACACTGTCATAAAGAACTCTGCCCGTAGGCAGTGCCTTCGGTGTTGATGTACTAGTCGATGAACTGGCATGGTTATCTACATATTGAGCCAATTTGTCAACATAATCTATATGTGTCATCAATTTATCATTAATAACTAAAGGACTGGGAAGTCCTTTGCTCTGCAAAAGACCAAATTTCTCTATGAAAACATTAATTTCCTCTTGCATGTTTTGGCATCTCCTTTCCAAATTCTGAATTAGAGACCTTTTGGTCAATACCTTCTTAACTTCTAGAATAGTCCCTGTTCTATCTTCAATGCCTAGTTCTTCCAGCTGGTACTTATTTTTGCTATTTAAAAAATTTATAAGCCTGGTGGCTTCCTCATGCATCCTTCCTAATTCTTCCTTAGTTTTCTGGATTTGTTCAAGAGCTATCTTTACCAAATCAATCTATTCAAAAATTATTTGTATTGATGGCCAAACATCACTTATTAACTGAGTGATGTTGGTCCAGAGAATCTTACTAATATCTGCTAAGGGTTTGTCAAATGTGAGGTCTTTTTCTAATGATTTCACCTGCTGAGCTAACCCTTCGTTCTCCCTCACCTTTTCTGCAAAATTTATTTTTGAAAGATCATATTTTTGTTCTAAGTTAACAAATTGTTCTTTTACCTTCTGTAATTCTGAAACTTGGAGCTTCATTTCCTCCATTGATTTTATCAATTCTTCTATACTCAAACCTGAAGTATTTGCCTCTGCTGCCTCTGCTGTTGCTGCTCATGTACTTGTGATTACCTCAGTTGTGACTAAAGGGACATTGGGAGCCAGAGCTGTTGCTATTATTGAAGGGACTGCAGTGGAGACCACTGGTATCATATTTGGAGGCTGAGAGGTCGACTCTCCCTACTTGTCTTTCAATGATTTTTCTAGTTCTTGTTCAGTCTCCTCCAACTGTTCATTAAGCTTGAGGATCAAGTCCATAAGCTCTTCTTCAGAATTTTTTTGTATAACCTCAATAGTGTGTGGATGTCTTGATGGTGGTAGCTTTAGCTGCTTTCTCAAGGCAGCTATGTCTTCATCTCTTTTCTTTATTAAGGCTTCTGTAACCTTCACATCTTTTGGGTTATGACCCAATTCAATCACTAACTCCTCCAAAGATTTAATTCTATTATCTTTAGACTGTGAAGAGGCTCTTTCTCGTTGTAACTGAGTAGTTGTATTATTTAAAGAATTTTCTAATCTTTGGGCCATCATGGCTTTACCAGTTAATGTCGAATATATCATTTCTCCTGTTTGCCTGTGTAGCTCAATCTTATCCAAGGGATGAATGTCTTTTGCCATGACCTCAAAATTTGTTTGGAGGTAATCTGCAATTGTCTGAGGTTTTTTTCCTTTGGGCTTCAAGAGCAGGGAAAATTTTAAGAACCCCCCTAAATTTATAAATATAATAAATGGGCGAATCTCCATGGTATATAGGAAAA
>APFE031087918.1:0-28725 GCA_000404065.3 Pinus taeda | reverse complement strand
TTACAAATATGGTATTTGGCCCATAGGATTCACTTAAATAAAACCTCTTTCTTGAACCTTCAGAGATAGAATGAGGGTTATGGACTAAATATAAAAAGAGGTTTTATTTATTTACCATACGTATAGTTTATTTATGTTTTTATTTATTTACCATACATTTTGAGTAAGTATAAAAAGACATTTTATTTATTTACCATACCTCCACTTTACTTATATTTTTATTTGTTTACACCCTTGCATGTAAATAAGGTGACTTATGGAGTAAATATAAAAAATGTTTTATTTATTTACCATACTTCTCATTTATTTATATTTTTATTAATTTACCATACCTCTTTTATAATATGGTATTTGGCCCATAGGATTCACTTAAATAAAACCTATTCTTGAAAATGGGCGAATGGAAGGTTGTAACTCCTAATTTCAAGGGCTAAATTTACCTTTTTTACCCTCTCCCTTAAAATAAGGTGGGCTATTTGAGGTGATTTGTAAAAATGTACTATGATACAAAATATTCGCCCACTAAAAATTTAAAACCCCTTAATTTCGCCAAAGGGCGAAAATTCGCCCCTAAAATTATCCTTGTTCAAGAGGCTCATTTGCATTTTTCCCTCCTTGATGTCATAGGCTGACATCAACCTATTTTGATTAGTGGGATCCATTTTTAAATATTAATTGTAGACCTGGATCCTCAATGGCTCATTCCTAGCTTTTATTTCTTTAAATTTCTTTTTAATATCCAGGTTGTCATTTCCTGGAGGTTTGAAAGATGACACTTCAACAATTTGTTGTCTCTTAAGCTCCAGTCTCTGTGAGCTAGAAGGTGTCCCACCTGCTAGGAAAGTTTGATGACTGTCTACACCTTCTTTTCTTTGGCTATCTATGGTTTCCTCAAAAAATCCCTCTTCTGAATGAGAATTCAGCCTGTGCCTTTTAGCACTAGGCTGGTATGATGGGCCATTGGCAGGAGTAGCTACTTCCCTGTCTTTCTTTTTATTCATTTCCTCATTCAGAGGAGTCTGCAAAATTGGTGGCTCTTCTACATTAACCTGAGTTGGGTGAGCCTGTGTTTGAGCCTGCTCTTGAGAAGTTTCAGGCTGTTTAGACATGAATGATTGTTCTGTTGCTTGGGTGCTAGTCTCTGGTTTCTTTCCCTTAGATGTCCCTTCAAGTGGTGTATTGGTATCCTGTGAGTGCCTCCGAGATGTTTTAGCTGTAGAGGCACTAATCCCTGATGCTGACTTTTAAGAAGTTGCAAACTGTACCTGTCCAAAAAAATCCAGGTCAAGTGTTTTTTCAAGATCCTTCATTACATTTTCTATATTGACCTGTTCACTATCTCTTTCTACTAGGGTCCCTTCCCTCCATTCATCCATGTTGGCAAATTGTTCAATCTCTGGGATTCTGTGATGCAAGTATGGTGACAGCCTGTTTTTCATCCTTCTATCACATATGAAACTATGGGAATTATAAGGAATCCAATTAAAACTTTTGTTTAATTTCATATGGTCTTCTAAAATTTTCTCTGCTTCTTTCCATGCTTCCCTAGTGTTACAGACAAAAGGGCCTAAGTGATCCTTGATCTTTAGTTTTGATCTCTTCTTAGCCTTAGTAAAATGAATCAAGTCTGAGTTTATCATCTGTCTATAGTATTCCAATACAAACAGTTTCATTGGGACATATTTTGGTAACTTGAAAGGGGAAATCTCACACCCATATATCCTAATTTCTATATAATTCTAGTATAAATACCAGTCACCCACTCTGTACTGTTTGGAAAGCTGAAGGATCCTCTTAATGTCACCACTGATTCTAAGAGGTGAAATCCCTGTCAGCATGGTAGTTGCTGGGTGGACAAACTGATCAATGAACTCATTATATGAGTAAGGGTTGGATATACTTTTACGAAAGATTTAAGTCCAAAAGATGATAGACCTTGGATTACCCTTGGTATCTAGTTTGTTGACAGAAAATGGGAAATTGTCTAACTGATAGTAAAGCATGAGGTGGTATATGAAAGTGGTATACTTGAAAACCCTTTCATTCTCCAGTCTCAAGAACTAGTTATGAATTTTGCTAGCAATAAATGAGGTATAATCATACTTGACAGTAGGGGGTTATCCAGGGGTAAAAATGGACATCAATACTGGGGTCAATTCATCCACAAACTCACTAGTGTTGAATCCCATAACTGCAGATATCATATCAACTATGATTTTACCCATATCTGTGAAGAAAACTGACCCATAAGGAGGGGGATCTGTAGTCTGGTATTGCTTTAGTATGAAGGTCTGGCAGAGACAGATGAGTTGAGATTGGGACATTTTGGTTGCTTTTTCAAGCAAATTTCCAATGGAAATGGGAGTGAGGGCTTGATTAGGGTCAAATTGGAGCATTTCATTTATTGATTCAGCAGTTATTGTAAAAAGGACTATTTGGTTGGAAGATATGATTGCTCTGCGACTGGGGTCATAATTGGCATAGCACTGATGGATTACATCAGGAAAAACATGCACAGAGGGGAGAAAGTACATTGGGAGGTTGGATTCCCACAGTCCCATGACATCATATCTATTTAAGTAATTATCCCTACATTGACAAAAGACTTTAACGTGATTTTTATTAGTGGTTAAGTATTTTATTTGGAAGTCCTTATTTGCCTGAGGCAGTTAGTTTAAATCTCGATGAGGAGCATTAATGGTTGGAACATTGAGAGATACTGGGGTTTCCATTTCTAGTTATTGTGGATTCAGAAAGGAAACTATGGTTTTCTTTGTGAAATGGGCAAAACAGAGGGCCTGGGGGACTTAAATGGTAACAATAATAGCATAATTATGGTCAATCTAGGCCTTTTTGGTCAATTTACAGTGGAAAACAAGTAGTTGCAGAGCTTTTGCTGTGAATTTGATAAATACCTACTTTTGGGGGGACATGTAATAGAATGCAAGTACTGGATATGGATGAACGACTCTGGTCAGCGTCGGCTGCAAGGTTTGGAGCAGGTTGGCAACTTAAAACTCGAGCTAGTTGACCTTGACATTCATTTGCATGGGCGTACAGGTTTACAGAATAAAACAATAAAAATGTCTTGTTTTGTTTTATGTACAACGTCAAGGGTTGGCGGGATTTAGATTTGGACGGGTGACGTCAGTGGCAAACATCATGATGTTTTGTCATTTAATGGGGAGGTAGTAAGCGGTTTATATCGCACTGCTTATGGGGAAGAGCGGTATTTAGCCTTGGGCTAGCGATTCCATAGAACGGTTGACGCGTGGCAGGAGCACTATACATGAAACCGCTTTGGTATCACACACTAACATGTGGTCGCAAAGGGTCGTGCGATATGTATAATAGCCGTCGGATGTGGGAGGTGTGAACAGAGGGTTATCGGGGGTATGAAGTGATAGGTTTTTTATGTAGGCGGGACCGATATAATTAAAGATTATATAATCACATCGGGGGTGACAGGATTGGTCGGGGAGGCTGTTAATTAACTGTGAGGGTTAATTAATCCCTTTTTAATGTGGCGGGGGTTAAGGTTGTGAATTAGTTATGGATTAACTAATCAATCCCTATTTACAAAGAATTATGGTTATATTTTAACTCGGGGTGGGATATTAATATTTTGGGGCTTTTAACATAGTTACAATAATACGGGAATGGGTATATTTTATAAGGGATTTATAAATTAATACAAATTAGTAGTTAATATGACATAATGAACAGAAAAGTGCTAAGTATAAAAACATTTGATAGGTGTATTCAAACTTAGGCTTAAAGTGAAAAAGGGTTTTTATAGAAAACATTGTAATTTTCCTAAGTAAAATAGAATTTTACTTAGGAAAAACTTATCAAAGGAATAAATGATTTATGAATGGGTATGATGATTTAATGAATGTTTTTAAGTACTTAGGCTTTATAAATTATTGGACCGAGGGTTTAGTCACTCCAGAAGTTAGAGAAATGCTCTAAGCCCATTTAATTTAGCAAATACCTTGGCACTTAGGGGAAATTAGTGAAAATTTAGGGAAAATGAGTAGGGGAGTTAATTATTTTGACTTTTTTGTTGCTTGATATGTCTTTTATGTATTGCATGCCTTTGCCTTATGATAAAAATAAAAGATTTGCACATTTGAACATTATCATTCACCACATTTTATTCTACAACCATTGACTACCTACCCTACCTACTTTAACCTAGCATTTTTACTTATTTATTAGGGTGCACTAGACTGGCAAACTCTTATCAAACTTTTCTTTTCTTTTATATGGCAATGCCTATTTAAGTCTATACTTATTACATCCAAGGGCTCAGATTAAACTGTTGAGCTCCTTTTTCACTCTACCTATCTACTTATCTGCCAAGATTACATTGTTTGGTCAGATCTTTATTCTCTATTTCTAAAACATGAAATTGAAAAATAAAGTAGCTAAGTTTAAATTGTTTGACTACTCAAAAATTGTGGCATAAGTGACAAACTACACACAATTGTTTATTTTACGACAATAAAAAGTAGTGGCATTTAGACTTGCACACTTTTATGGTCTTTGCTTTTTGTTGGGGTTCATTTTCTTTCATTTTTTAACCATCTTTTATTCTTTTTACCCTTTGATTTTTATTTTAGGGTATACCCTCTTTACATTTTTTAAATTTTTTGAATTTTGAAAATATGGAAAACCTTTGCATCAAGTAAAGGTATGAACATATGACATAGCTCATCAAGACAATCATGATATATGACACCTATTGGTATAGGGGCATAACAATGGCTCCACTTGGGGATGGTTTTTCCTGGTGGAAAGTCAAGAACAGTAGATCAGATGGCCTCTGAATGACTTTGACTGTGTTTTACAATCTTCTCCTGCTTGCTGCTTTATTGTATATATGACAATGATACTTTTGAAGCTTGGGGCCTTCTCTTCGGGCTTCAACTCCAAAAGTTGTTGTCCAATCAAAACTGTGATGTTACAAAGGATATAATATATACATGTGAAAAATCATGGTAGCATTAATAAGTAGGATAAAAGTAATGTTTTAACATCCAACCATTAACTGGTCCTTCTTGTACTTCTGTGCTATCCAAGTTCTTTGGAAAATATGTATTGTTTCCTTGTAGAGCATAGATAATGTATGGTCCTTTCCATAGGAAGTCAAACTTCCCATGTTTCCCCTTATCTTCTCTTCTGGAATCCCATCTTAACACTTTATCTCCAAGGTGGAAATCTTCTGCCTTGATTCTTCTATCAAATATCTTCTTGAGCTTCTCCTACAACATTTGGGATCTTTGGTACCCCTCCTCTCTGGTATGTTCTAAATTGATGGTCTAGTTTATCCTTCTTTGAATATCATTAGGTTCCACTTGAGCTTCTTGGAGTAGTTTCATAGCAGGAACTCCTAATGATAAAGGAAAAATAGCCTCCATGCCATATACTAACTCATAAGGACTGGTGCCATTGGATTTTTTAGTTGTAAGTCTGTCTTCCCATAGTGCATTTATTAGTTTCTCAAGCCAAGTCTTTTTATTTTCTTCCAATAGTTTTTTTATGATATTAATGAAACTCTTGTTGGAAGATTCAGCTAGTCCATTCCCTTGTGGATAATAGGCTATGGAATTGCCCAGGGTAATTTGGTACTTCTTGTAGAAACTGATTATCTTCTTCAATTTAAAAGTTGCGGCATTATCAGTAATGATTTTAGTAGGGCAGCCAAACTTGGACAATCTATTGGTTTCTAAGAAACCTAAGATCATTGTATCATTGGCCTGTCTGGAGGGGATGGTCTCTATCCATTTAGTAAAATAGTGAGTGGCAGTGAATATCCATTTATGTTGACCAGAGGAGGAAGGATGGATTTCACCAATGAAGTCATGACCCCATTGTTGGAAAGGTATCTCAGTAGAAATGGGTTTTAGGGGCAAAGGTAATAGTTTTCTCTTACCCTAAAAAGTTTGACATTTATGGCAAGAAGTGACAAATTTCTTCACATTAGCAAACAAGGTTGGCCAATAGAAACCAGCCCTTAAGATTTTATCTGTAGTTGATTTCCAATAGAGGTGTCCACCACAGTCTCCTGCATGAAATTCTTGGAGAGCCTTCTCAGCTTCATCTTTTCACAAACAATTGAATAAAATTCCTTCATGATTTTTCCAAAAAAAAAACATTATCTAGAATACAAAACTTTGAAGCTTTCATCATTAAAAACCTTTTTTTTGTTTTATATAACCCTAGAGGAGCTTGCAAGTTTTGTAAAACATAAATTACATCAGCATACCAAGGTGATTCTGAAAAGGCTTGGTTGATTTGTAGAATTGCCATCTCCTATTCGTCATCCAGTTCATTTATGTCCAGGGCTTGACAATTGGTTTCTACCATGAGTTTGGCCAATCCTTATCCTTTTATCAATTTTGTAGGCTTTATTTCAATATCATATTCTAAGATGGTAGCAATCCATTTAACTCTTTTTCTCTCAATTCCATCCCGAGTCAGAATGTCCTTGACAACTGCATTTGGTACATAGGCTACCACATGAGAATATAATCTGTAGACTCTAAAGTTTTTAATGACTTTTACGAGTGCAAAAGCTTGTTTCTCCATGATTTTGTATTTTAAAAATGCATCTCTGAGTGTTTTACTAAAAAGGGCTATAGGTTTCTCACTTCCCTGGTCATCCTTTTGTAATAAAACAACTGCTATAGTGTGCTCTGAGGCAAAAGAAAAAATTATGAAGTCTCTATCAAATTGAGGACTTGTAAGGACCGATGTTCTGGTTAAAGCCATTTTGATTTCTTCAAATGTTTGTTTGGTTTCTACTGTCCATTTTATACTTGAATCCTTTTTTAACATATCATTAAGTAATCTAATGAGTTCTGCTAAGTTAGATATAAATCTTCTCAAAAAAATTATCTTCCCGAAGAAAGATTGAAGTTCTTTGATACTTCTTAGATGAGGTATCTGTAAAATTGCTTCTATTATGGCAGGATAAATTCGAATGTCATCCTTGGATATGATGTTACCTAAGAGTTTTCCTTCTTCCAGGCCAAACAAGGACTTCTTTGGATTCAAAGAAATACCATATTTTCTGCATTTTAGGAATACTTGTCTGAGATGGTCCAAATGCTACTGGTCTGATTTAGAAAAAATAGTTAAATCATCCAGATATATAACAAGAAAATCATGAGCAAATGCAATGTCCATTTCCCTTTGGAAAGTAACTCTTGCGTTTTTAAGTCCAAATGGCATTTTGATATACATAAATGTGCCCCATGGTGTTGTAAAAGAATTTTTTTCTTAGTCATCAGGATGAACCAGGGTCTAGTTACATCCTTAAAACCCATCTAAAAGAGAAATTGTAGAAGAACCTACTACCCTTTGCAAAATATGGTCCATCTTGGGTAAAGGATAGTTATCTTTAAGGGAGATCTTATTCACATTTCTCAGATCAACACATAATCTTATTTCCCCAGTTTTCTTCCTAGTAGGTACTAAGTTAGACACCCACTCTGAAAATCTAATAGGGGCAATTATCCCTGCTTCATACATTCATTTAATTTCTTTTTCAATTAGTGGTAATAACACAGGGTTGATTCTTCTAAGTTTTTGCTTAAATGTCTTGTGGTTTTCTTTCAGAAGTATTGTATGTTGAATTATTGAGGTGTCATATGATTTCAAATCCTCGTAACTCTAGGCAAAGACATCCTGGAATTCTCTCATAAGTTCAACATATTTTATTTTCTGATCAGGTGGTAAAGACTTTGATAGTTTTATCATTTTTGCATTGTCTTCCATTCCTAAATTATATTCTTCAATGTCTACCTTTAATGGTTCCATCTTTGGTTTCTTAGGAATATCATTGGAATCAGAGAGGTCTTCTATAGGAGTTAATCCTTTGGGCAGATGATTGTCTTTTAGGTCAATAACCTATGTTTCTTCTTCAATTATTTCATCAAAGTCCATTTGCTTAAGGTCTTGAACTTCTTTTCTAGTGAATTTTGTGGGATGAAGCATTTGAATTGAACTTTCTTCTAAAATGTTGATTTCTACCTCATCTATTTGATTTGAATTAATGACTGTATCAATGTCTATGTAGCTGTTAGAAAATTCTTCATCTAAAGTTAAAAAGTTGTTAATTTGCTCATCACTATCAAAGACCTGTCAGTTCTCCATATTGTCAAGGATAGCTGGTCTATGCCTAATTACAGTAGTAAATTGATGATTAGGTTCGAAAGGTAATTTGCAGGGTTTGGCAAACATGGCCAGACTATGAGCATGTAAGTTGTGTTTTCTAGGCACTACGACCAATTTAGTTTCTAGAAAAGTATTGAGAATCTCTATGATTGTTCCTCTATAATATCCTAATCTAGAATCCCTAGTCAAGTACTTCCCTTTGATCTATTTAATGATTAATTCTGAATCTCCTATGACAGATACTCTAATTGCTCCTAATCTTTTGACAAGTTTAAGTCCTAGCAAAAGAGCTTCATACTCTCCCATATTATTGGTACACTTAAAATTTAATCTGTAGGCATGGCCTTTAGAATTATCATTTTTAAATTGTACACCCAAACACCTACCCCTGATCCTAATTTATTGACTAAGCCATCAAATTCTAAATGCCAAAGAATTTCATGCACATAATTAGTGTCAGGGGTGGTGGGAATTTTTTTAACAAGGGGATTTAGGTTCTCATCTGGTTTCTCTTTGTTGTCTAAATTATCATTGGTATCTAAGATTTCCTGAATCTGAACACTTGATTTTTCTTTTTTAATTTCTTTTGGTTCTGCTGCTAAAACTTCTACAGTATTTGCAGGATTGGTTTCAGCATTATAAAGAATAAATGAGTCCATATTAGAGTGTATTGAGTTGATGGGGAATTTTTTTGGTTTTTCCTGACTACTTACTACATATTTCATTAACGTATCTCTGTATAGTTTCTTTGGTTGGCCGAAAACCGAAATAGTAGCATAAGACATGTCCAATTGAAGAGATCCCTTAAGCTTAGCACCCTAGGACCTGGAAAATAACATACCATATTTCATTGGTATATTTGCTACTACTATATCCATTAGGATTGTTTTTGCAGGGTATTGAACTAAAGAAACACATAAGTCTTTAATCAATCCTAAACATCACACCTGACTAGAATCAAAAGAAAAGAGGTCTTTGTATGGTCTAGTGATGTCTAGGTCTAATTTCTCCATTACAGCCTTGGGCATAAGGTTATGAGATACCCCAGAATCAAACGTGGCATTGTGAAGGATTTTATCATGTATATTTAAACTCACACAGAAAGGAGGAATACTTCCTTCTAAATGTTTGCCATTTACTTCAGGGCCAAAGATTAATTATGGTTGGTCATCAAAAACATTAACTGAATCTTCAGTTCCAGTGATTTTAAGTGATCTGTTGATTTCACTTTGGTAGGTATCATGTTTAGCTAGTTCAAAAAATGGAATAGCGATCTTTAGGTTGCCTACTTCAATTTCCAGATTAAAAGGTTTTTCTATTTGGGATTTTATGTTTCGAATAATGGGATTCTCTCTGTTTTCTGTGTTTTTCTCCTTTTCAAGAGTGGGGTTAAGATTTACATTTTCTCCTAAATCAACTCTGGAGGTTCTTCCACAGTTCCCTTAGAAGGAAGGGGAGTGGAAGACTGTTTATTGCTTGGTTGATTATCAGAGACATCTTCAATTATTGGATTAGGAGGGTTATTGTTAGATCTAGAAAGAATTTGTACATGTGTAGTGACTGCTTTACCTTCGATGGGCTATTTTGGAGCTTTTTGTTTGTTGGCTTCAGGAACATAAATTCTCCTACTCCTTAAGTTATACTACTTATGCACTTCGTAGATGGTTGTGTCATATCCCTCCCTAAAGTCAAACGATTCTTCTGATCAAGTTTGAAATTGTTTAAGAATGTGGGCCTCTTGATCATCTTGAGTCAAGAAGACTTCTCCTTCATTGTTGAGTCCCATCAGATTTATTTGAGTATCTTCTTGTGGACTGTCAGCACTAGAAGCTTCTACATAATTCTCCTAGAAAGGGTGTCTAATGTTTTGATCTGGACCAATCTTCCCCGGGTTCTGGTTTTGATTTTTTCGGAAATTAAGATTTCTCCCAGTGTTGGTTAGCTGACCATCCCGAGGGGCTTTTATTTCAATTATTTCCACTCTGTCTCCTAATCTACCCATCCCTTTAATTATAACATCCAGTTTTTGTTGAAAAGGTGAGGGTTCTTCTTTCACTGGTATCCTTCTTTCACTCCTAACCTTGGCTCTTTTAGACATCAGGTTGGCTTCAACACTAATAGCTATATTTTGCATATCTTCCAAAGTTTTAGGGGCTTGTTCCCTTAGCTGGAAGGCCATGTCAAAATCAAATCCATCAAGGAATTTGATTAAAGCTAAATCAGGTGGAGGTCTGAGGTTCTGAGAAATGGCATTGTAGACAGTGTTGAACCTAGTGCAGTAATCCTGCACAGTTTATTGTGTTCCTCTCTTGAGGTTTTCATACTAAGATAAGATCTAAAGAGGATCTTTTTTTTTCTCCCAATGATTCAAGAATTGTCTATAGAGAGTTTCTAGGCTGTTTATGTTGTTTGCTGCTAGAGCCCTAAACTAGGTTCTGACTTCCCTAGTTAGACTCTGAACAAATATTCTCATTCTTACATCATCAGCATCTATCTCGTATACTTCAAAGTAGTCAGTGACTTTTTTGGTGTGTTATTGGGCTGTATAGGTACTAGTACCATTGAATGGAGTGATTTTACTTTGGTAATATTAGGAAATGGCACCTAAATTGGCTAGCAAAACTAGGGGGGTATACTTGTTTTCCATGGTTGTAGGTAATGATGAAACAATAGCTGAGGTTTGGATAACAGTGGATGTTTGAGTTGTGGAGGGAGGGGTAGGAGGGGTCGTTTGAGGTGGAGTGGATTGAGGTTGTGATGTATGAAGAAATGGTGAGGAACTTACAGAAGCAACAGTGGTTTCAGAGGGATTGGGTGTCCCTTCAGAGGTAACCTCAGATTGTATTGAATTCTGCAAATGTCTGTCAATTGAGGAACTGACAGCTTCAAACTGTAATTCTTCAATGAATACTAAGCCTAGGACCAAATCAATTAATTTAGAATCAGAAGATGTTCTAAACAAGCAGGTCTCAAAGTGCTCATCAAAGGGTTCGTCTTCAAGATAAATCCACCTAACAAGATAGGACCTTGATCTGTAGGTGGGCCGACAACTGGCAGTACTTTCTTGACTTTCCTGTCTCCTAAGAATTCTAGGGATTAGATTGGGGTTCTCAAACACTTGTGGTGGATTGGGATCAGGATTTTCTCTAGTGTAACGAGTCCTTTCTAAAGCCAGGTTTCTTGGTTTTGATTTTCTAAATTAATGTCAACAAACAACTTTTGTGTTTTCTTTAAGATACTTTAGATTTGAATTTAAACTTTACTAAAGATTTGTTTGACTGAGGAACTGGCTCACCAGCGAAGTCACCACTATGTCATCACTCAGATTTTCCTAGAAGTTGTAATAAGAGGAAAGGGGTCTGAGGTAACCACAAACCAACTTTTAAATACAGAATCTAACCAATCTGTACTCAGAGAGGGCTCTCTCTTTAAGTTTTAGCTTTGTTTTACAAGGTTTTAGACTAGTTATGAAAACTTTGGGAATTTGATTAGGTTTGGTGGTGAAATTCAATAGCCATTAGGTAAAACTAAATATTTCAGGCCATTGGGCTAATGGAGTCAATAGATGATGGCTCAATTGGATTCGATTTTTCAACAAAGGATGGCTTCATAGGGCAAGATAGCTAAAACAAGGAGCAAATAAAAACTTGAAAGGATGGGATGGGCTCAAAAGGGAAAAAGGACAATTAACAATCCTTCCACATGTTTTGAGAAGAGGGAATTTAGATGATCACCAATAAAAAGCAATTAAGGATTTTTTACTAAATGATCTAAATGATAAACTAAGAAGCAGGAACAATTAAGAATTCATTGCCTATGATAGTTTAGAGGAAAACATTAATAAAAATGATTGAAAACAGATTGCACTTAAGCATTTTTTGAATTATAATTTTTCATTTTAATATTCAGATGTGGAACATAATTGAAATATTAAATAAGAAAACAATAACACATGGGATATAAAATACTTATTTGTCTAGTGTTTTGCACATGAATCCTGTGAAAAGTCCTTTGTATTAATCCTTCCTCCAGCCAGCCATACAAGAGTTTTTCCAACAACACTTTATTCCAAAGTAATCAGTTTTATAGAAATGTTTAAGAATCCACCCTCAATACTCCGTATGAGGGAGTATTTATATAACATTTTTACAATAAAATATCTCATAACAAAAAGAGATATATTCTAGGATAACTAACTATAAGTTACAAGAAAGTAAAGACATATGGTCTCGAAGATAGAAGATAAAGTAAATTGATGGCTTGCTATCCCTGTTTTTGTGAATGAGCTGGAGGCAGGCCCTATGATGAAGCATCTTGAAGTCTTCCTTGTAAATTAGTGTTGGTTGTTTTGCTTTTCATCTTCTTACTGGTACACTTTGACCTATTCTGATACTCTTTACCTGTTTGATCCTTGTTCATCCTCTTTTACCACCATTCACTGTAGTAAATAATGAAAATTTATTTTTTTTACCAAGGATAAATTACAAAATTTCTAGCATTTGTGCCCACCATTTTTCCTGTGGTATTTTGGTCCTTTGAAGTTTCTTGAGGATTGCATCAGTCTCGGTGTACTTGAAAAAAGTAGGCTGAACTGGAAACAAATGCTTTAACTCATGTTCAACATAGAAAAGGTTCTCTAGGCTGTCGTAGAGAACTCTGCCCTTAGGCAGTGCCTTTTGTGCTGATGTACTAGTCGATGAACTGGCCTGGTTATCTACATATTGAGCCAATTTGTCAACATAATCTATATGCCTCATCAATTTATCATTAATAACTAAAGGACTGGGAAGTCCTTTGCTCTGCAAAAGGTCAAATTTCTCCATGAAAACACTAATTTCCTCTTGCATGTTTTGGCATCTCCTTTCCAAATTCTGCATTAGAGACCTTTTGGTCAATACCTTCTTGACTTCTAGAATATTCCTTGTTCTGTCTTCAATGCCCAATTCTTCAAGCTGGTACTTATTTTTGCTATTTAAAAAATTTATAAGCTTGGTGGCTTCCTCATGCATCCTTCCTAATTCTTCCTTAGTTTTCTATATTTCTTCAAGAGCTATCTTTACCAAATCAATCTGTTAAAAAAATATTTGTATTGATGGCCAAACATCATTTATTGACTAGGTGATGTTGGTCCAAAGAATCTTTCTAATATCTGCTAAGGGTTTGTCAAATGTGAGGTCTTTTTCTAATGATTTCACCTGCTTAGCTAACCCTTTTTTCTCCCTCACCTTTTCTGCAAAATTTATTTTTGAAAGATCATATTTTTGTTCTAAGTTAACAAATTGTTCTTTTACCTTCTGTAATTCTAAAACTTGGAGCTTCATCTCCTCCATTGATTTTATCAATTCTTCTGTACTCAACCCTGAAGTATTTGCCTGTGCTGCCTCTGTTGTTGCTGCTCATGTACTTGTGATTACCTGAGCTGTGACTAAAGGGACATTGAGATCTAGAGTTGTTGCTAGTGTTGAAGAGACTGCAGTGGAGACCACTGGTACCACATTTGGAGGCTAAGAGGTCGACTCTCCCTGCTTGTCTTTCAATGATTTTTATAGTTCTTGTTCAATCTCCTTCAACTGTTCATTAATCTTGAGGATTAAGTCCATAAGCTCTTCTTCAGACCTTTTTTGTATAACCTCAGTAGTCTGTGGATGTCTTGACGGTGATAGCTTTAGTTGCTTTCTCAAGGCAGCTATGTCTTCATCTTTTTTCTTTATTAAGGCTTCTACAGCCTTTACATATTTTGGGTTATGACCCAATTCAATTACTAAATCCTCCAAAGATTTAATTATGTTATCTTTAGCCTATGAAGAGGCTCTTTCCAGCTATAACTGAGCAGTTGTATTATTTAAAGAATTTTCTAATATTTGGGCCATCATGGCTTTACCAGTTAATGTCAAATATATCATTTCTCCTATTTGCCTGTGTAGCTCAATCTGATCCAAGGGATGTATGTCTTTTGCCATGACCTTAAAATTTGTTTGGAGGTAATTTGCAATTGTTTGAGGTTGTTTTCCTTTGGGCTTAAAGAGGCTCATTTGCATTTTTCAATCCTTCATGTCATAGGATGACATCAACCTATTTTGATTAGTGGGAGTCATTTTTAAATATTGATTGTAGACTTGAATCCTCAATGGCTCATTCCTAGCTTTTATTTCTTTAAATTTATTTTTAATATCCAAGTTGTCATTTCCTAGAGGCCTGAAAGATGACACTTCAGCACTTTGTTGTCTCTCCAGCTCCGATCTATGTGAGTTAGAAGGTGTCCCACCTGCTGGGAAAGTCTGATGACTGTGTACACCTTCTTTTCTTTGGCTATCTATGGTTTCTTCGAAAAATTCCTCTTTTGAGTAAGGATTCAGCCTATGCCTTTTAGCACCATGCTGGTCTGATGGGCCACTAGCAGGGGTAGCTACTTCTTTGTCTCTCTTTTTATTCCTTTCCTCATTCAGAAGAGTCTGCAAAATTGGTGGCTCTTCTACATTAACTTGAGTTTGGTGAACCTGTGTTTGAGCCTGCTCTTGAGAAGTTTCAGGCTGTTTAGACATGACTGATTGTTTTGTTGCTTAGGTTCTGGTCTTTGGTTTCTTTCCCTTGGATGTCCCTTCAAGTGGTGTATTGGTATCGTGTGAGTTCCTCCGAGAGGTTTCAGCTGTAGAGGCACTGATCCCTGATGTTGACTTTTGAGAAGCTTCAAACTATACTTGTTCAAAAGAATCCAGGTCAAATGTTTTTTCAAGATCCTTCATTACATTTTCTATATTGACCTGCTCAGTATCTCTTTCTACTAGGGTCTCTCCCTCCATTCATCCATATTGGCAAATTGTTCAATCTCTGGGATTCTATGATGCAAGTATGGTGACAGTCTGTTTTTCATCCTTCTATCACAGATGAAACTATGGGGATCATAAGGAATCTAATTAAAACTTTTGTTTAATTTCATATGGTCTTCTAAAATTTGCTCTGCTTCTTTCCATGCTTCCCTAGTGTTATAGACAAAAGGGCCTAAGTGATCCTTCATCTTCAATTGTGCTCTCTTCTTAGCCTTAGTAAAATGAATCAAGTCTGATTTTATCATCTATATATATTATTCCAATGAAAATAGTCTCATTGGAACATATTTTGGTAACTTGAAAGGGGAAATCTCACACCCATATATCCTGATTTCTTTATAATTCTGGTATAAATACTAGTCACCCACTTTGTACTGTTTGGAAAGCTAAAGGATGCTCTTAATGTCACAACTGATTCTAGGAGGTGAAATCCCTGTTAGCATGGTAGTTGCTGGGTGGATAAACTGATCAATGAACTCATTATATGAGTAAGGGTTGGATAAAGTTTTATGAAAGATTGAAGTCCAAAAGATGAAAGACCTTGGATTACCCTTGGCATCCAGTTTGTTGACAGAAAATGGGAAAGTATCTGACTGATAGTAAAGCATGAGGTGGTATATCATAAGTGACGCATAATCATACTTGATAGCAGGGGGCTGTCCAGCGGTAAAAATGGACATCAACACTGGGGTCAATTCATCCACAAACTCACTAGTGTTAAATCCCATAACTGCATATATCATATCAACTATGATTTTGCCCATATCTGTGAAGAAAATTGACCCATAAGGAGGGGGATCTATAGTCTGGTATTGCTTTAGTATGAAGGTCTAGCAGAGACAGATGAGTTTAGATTGGGACATTTTGGTTTCTTTTTCAAGTAAATTCCCAATGGAAATGGGAGTGAGGGCTTGACTGGGGTGAAATTGGATCATTTCTTGATTCAACAGTTATTGTAAAAAGGACTGTTTGGTTGGGAGACATGATTGCGTTGCGGCTGGGGTCATAATTGGCATGGCACTGATGAATTATATTGGGAAAAACATGCACAGAGGGGAGAAAGTACATTGGGAGGTTAGATTCCCACAGTCCCATGACATCATATCCATTTAAGTAATTATTCCTACATTGACAAAAGACTTTAATGGTTAAGTCTTTTATTTGGAATTCCTTATCTGCCTGAGGCAGATAGTTTAAATCTCGATGAGGAGCATTAATGGGTGAAACGTTCAGAGATACCAGGGTGCCCATTTCTGGTTCTTGTGGATTCAGAAAGGCAACTATGGCTTTCTTTGTTAAATGGGAAAAACAAAGGGCCTTAGGGACTTAAATGATAACAATAATAACATAATTATGGTGAATTTAGGGCTTTTTGGTCAATTTACAGTGGAAAACAAGTAGTTGCAGGGTTTTTGTTGGGAATTTGATAAATACCTGCTTTTTGGGGGATGGGTAACAGAATGCAGGTACTGGATGTGGCTGAACGAATCTGGTCAGCGTCAGCTACAATGTTTGAAGCAGGTTGGTGACTGAAAACTTGATCTAGTTGGCCTCGACGTTCGTTTGCATGGGCGTATACGTTTACAGAATAAAACAATGAAAATGACTTGTTTTGTTTTATGTACAAAGTCAAGGGTTGGCGGGCTTTAGATTTGGACGGGTGACGTCAATGGAAAACGACATGATGTTTTGTCATTTAATGCAGAGGTGGTAAGAGGTTCATATCGCACTGCTTATGGGGAAGAGCGGTATTTAGCCTTGGGCCAGCGATTCCATAGAATGGTTGATGTGTGGCAGGAGCATTGTGCATGAAACCGCTTTGTGATCACACACTTACGTGTGGTCACAAAGGGTCGTGTGATATGTATAATAGCCGTCAGGTGTGGGAGGTATGATCAGACGGTTATATGGGCTATGAAGTGATGGGCTTTTTATGTAGGTGGGACCGATATAATTAAAGATTATATAATCACATCGGGGGTGACGGGATTGGTCGGGGAGGCTGTTAATTAACCTCGAGGGTTAATTAATCCCTTTTTAATGTGGCAGGGGTTAAGGCTGTGAATTAGTTATGGATTAACTAATTAATCCCTATTTACAAAGGATTATGGTTATATTTTAACCGGGGGCGGGATATTAATATTTCAGGGTTTTTAACATAATTACAATAATATGGGAATGGGTAGATTTTATAAGGGATTTATAAATTAATACAAATTAGTAGTTAATATGACATAATGAATAGAAAAGCACTAAGTATAAAAACATTTGATAGGTGTATTCAAACTTAGGCTTAAAGTGAAAAAGGGTTTTTATAGAAAACATTGTAATTTTCCCAAGTAAAATAGAATTTTACTTAGGAAAAGCTTATCAAAGGAATAAATGATTTATGAATGGGTATGATGATTTAATGAATGTTTTTAAGTACTTAGGCTTTATAAATTATTGGTCCGAGGGTCTGATCCCTCCAGATGTCAGAGAAATGCTCTAAGCCCCTTTAATTTAGCAAATACCTTGGCACTTAGGGGAAATTACTGAAAATTTAGGGAAAATGAGTAGGGGAGTTAATTATTTTGACTTTTCTTTTGCTTGATATGTCTTTTACGTACTGCATGCCTGTGCTTTATGATGAAAATAAAATATTTGCACATTTGAACATCATCATTCACCACATTTTATTCTGCAACCATCAACTACCTACCCTACCTACTTTAACCTAGCATTTTTACTTCTTTATTAGGGTGCACTTAGACTGGCAAATCCTTATCAAAATTTTCTTTTCTTTTACATGGCAATGTTTATCTAAGTCTACACTTATTACATCCAAGGGCTCAGATTAAATCGTTGAGCTCCTTTTTCACTCTACCTATCTACTTATCTGTCAAGAATACACTGTTTGGTCAGATATTTATTCTCTATTTCTAAAACATGAAATTGAAAAAATAAAGTAGCCAAGTTTAAACTATTTGACTACTCACAAATTGTGGCATAAGTGATAAACTGCACACAATTTTTTATTTTACAACAATAAAAAGTAGTGGCATTTAAACTTGCACACTTTCATGGTCTTTTCTTTTTGTTGGGGTTCATTTTCTTTCATTTTTTGACCATCTTTTATTCTTTTTACCCTTTGATTTTTCTTTTAGGGTATACCCTCTTTACATTTTTTAAATTTTTTGATTTTTTTGAAAATATGGAAAACCTTTGTAGCAAGTAAAGGTATGAACATATTACATAGCTGATCAAATCAATCATGATATATGACACCTATTGGTATAGGGGCATAACACATTGTTTACCTTAAATTCACTGACGACTATGAGGGTGCACTGTTCTTTGATCTTCAATTCATCTGAAATCCCCTAATGTTGTGCGTGGAGGGTCTAGAGTTGTAACATGGCCAAATTCAGGCCCATGTCCTTCATTGTGTTGATCATAGCATGATCCTCATCCAACTCTATGTGGACTGACCCCTCTGGCAATGGAATGACTCTAAGGTCCAGCGTCCATTCTAGCTTAGCCAATGAGCTACCTCCCTATGTCAGGCTCGCTTGCGCTCCACTCACTTGCCCAACACCCACTTGGAACATTTCGCATAGATCTGTAGCTCACGTAGATCCTTTTGGACACTCCCTAGAATGTGCATATATTCCTGCTCAAATTGTTGTAGCACCTCCTTTGTTGTGTCCCTCATCTTGTCTCTGATGTCATCAATATCACCTTCTGTTAGCACCATTTGGTAAAGATGTGTTTGCTTGTCCAACTTATGCTTTTTTGCATTGTCCAGCAGTCTTCTTCAGGATGAAAGGAGAGCTCTACTCCTCACCACCACCTCTCTACTTAGATCATTTTTTCTCATCAATATGATGAAAAGTTGATTTTCCACCTTTCTCTGTCTCCTTTTATTCATTTTCTTCCTGCTCTTTAGTAGCGTGCGCTTTCTCCATTTGCTCCTTCTCCGCCACTTCCTTCTTCTTCTGTTTGGCAAAATCACACGCGACCTTCTAAGCAACATCCTTCTGCTTCTATGCAGTAGAGACCTCTGTGCCTTTGCTTGTTCCCTCATCCAGTGTTGTAGGTTCGCACCACTTTGCTGGTGAATACCCTACAACTTCTTCCACATTCGTCTCGGATACCAAGTAAGGAAACATATGCTATGTGAGCTCTTGGTCCTTCCACGCTTTGATTAACACACTGTGGAAGTCAGCCTTGAACTTCGTGGAGACCGTTAATTGTTCAAACAAGGTTGGGGACAACCTTGGCCTCTGATTAACCACCATCTGAAGATCCATCTCCATCAAGACCTAGAAAATCTTCATCTCCTTGATTCATGTTAGATCCTTTGTAAACCATAGTGAGGCGAACCGCACTACCTCAAGTAAATTTTCCTTGTGCTGAGGGAACTGGTTCTCCTATTGCAACCTCCAAGCAACTAATATGATAGACAATAAAATACAAGCATAATGAAATGGCTTGCTTTCCTCTTGGGCTTCGCAGTAGTTCATGAGGAACTCTTGACATATATATTTGACCCAATTATACAACACGCCCTTTGAGCATTGTATTGCAAGTGACACTACTGGTGCCAAAACGCCATCCGCGCGGCACTTCCTCATGATCTTTTCCCACGATAATCTAAGCAATGAACTGTACTTCCTAGTCTTGAATTGAAGGGATAGAGTATCAACATGACTTGTTCACAAGACCATACTCTTTCTTCATTTTGTCAACTAATTCTTTCTCCCTAGTTTTCCCTCCAAAATCCTTGGCAGGGTCCGCTCCTTTGTGAGGAAACTTCATTATCCTTTGGATCAATGTGTTTATTATTGGAATGGGCTGCCCAAGCTATAGACACCCATTGTGCAACACTACGAGGAGCTAGCGCACACACACCGTGTTGATAGCTGAGCGATGATAGTGTGGTACTAAGAGCATGTTTAGTAGTCCTGCCTACTGAACGTCGTGGACCCATTTCATGGGATCCAACTGCGTAACCCCCGTTTCTTCATAATATATATTTTTCATATATTTATGGGTCTCTAAATGTTAGAAGTTTTCATGGTCCATGAGGTTGCAATCCTCCATTTTCAATAATGGAATTCGCACTAACCTAGGACCTTCAAATTCGACCACCTCGGGCAATAGGGGAGTCGACAACACAAACTTTATGGAATCTGGGTCCTTGGTCACTTTGGTTCTCCCCCTCCGCAGAGGGATATACTTGGGAATCCTTGAGATAGGATCAATTTCTTAATCATCAACTTCTTTGACACCTTGGTACACCTCTTCTAAATCCACCACTTTTTCTAGCTGTTTGTATTTTTTCTCCTTCTGTCGTACCTCTAGATTCTTCCTCGGTGACATTCTCACCAACACCAATTTCTTCTGCTTCTCCTTTGCATCTCGTTGCTTCTCTTTTGCGGCTAGCCATTTCTCTCTTGTGGCGGATTGTTGTGGCCTTGGCAACCTCGATGCGATAGGTACAAGGGTTGAAGCTTCCATACTCGAAATCTCAAGGCTCGACATATCATAAACAACGGCTTCAGAACTCATGGCTTCAGTGGGGTTGGTGGCAGTCATTTGCTGAAGAATAACCTTCTAATTCCATGCAGGTAAGGCAACAAATGTTGGGCTCGCCACTCCAAAAACTAACCACTCATAAACTTTAGACAGAAAATCCCCTATACAATTCTTAGAATGTAGAGTGTTCTTCGATGGTCCAATATGTGAGATTTATAGGGATTTTTGAATTCACATCCGACTTTTCACCCCAAATTCTAATAATAAATGCTCCTTTCATGATAGATCTTCAAATATTTTTTCCAAAATAGTGCCTACCCACTCCTCTTAACTTATTTTTGGACATCAAATCATGAATAGTAACCTCAATGGATACATTTGGATCCACCTGTGCGTCATCATCCTCTATGGCACAACTCATCCATCACAGCTTCACCTATCGCACCCCTGTCATTTGTCACAGAGCCTCCCTACCAAGTTTTTCACTTTGTTGGGTAGAGTAGTTTATAGTCCCGCAATCCCTTACAACTACTTGGATTACTGAGACTATCCTGTTGCCATATTGTCATCACGCAAGGGTAGCATCTCCTATGTACAAATTTAGCCTACCTTCGTTCACTTTGCTAGGAAATGGTTCCCCATGCAGCTTCATGAGCTGAATTCTGCCACCATCTGTGATCTCCTTAACAACATAAGGCCCCAACCAGTGCATTTGAAATTTTCTTGGAAACTTTGTAAACTTGTTGTCATATAACAGCACCAAATCATCCACCTTGAACATGTGCAACTTAATATGTTGATCATGCCATGCCTTCTCGCGTTCCTTTTGCACTTGCTGATGAAATCCTACAAGGAAGTGGTCTTCTTGTAACTCCATGATGTGCACCATCTATTCTTCCAAGGTCTCATGGTTCTCCATTTCAGTCAAGGTTGCAATCCTTAAACTAGGCACAATATACTCTAGCGGCATGACTGTTTCAATTCCAATGACCAATGTGAATGGCATTTGTCCTGTTAACTTCTTGCAAGTCGTCCTATAAGCCCATAACATAGAAGGTACGAGCATGTCCCAGTCATTCCTCTGCACATTGCATACCTTGATTAATGCATGCTTGAAAATCTTATCAAAAGCTTCCATCATTCCATTTGCCTATGGGTGATAGGGCATGTACTTTTGATGGTATACCTGAAATTCTTCCAACATCGCGCTAATTGTTTCATTCAAAAAATGCATATCCCTATCGCTCATCAAAATGTTCAGGCATTCAAACCTTGTTAAAACATACTCAAATAGAAACATCATAGTAGTGGCAGCTGTACAATCCCTCACTGGTTGCGCTTCCACCCATCTGGTTAAATACTTTGTCATAGTAATAATATATCACACGCCCATATTCTTTCCTGGTGCTTGTATAGGACCTATAAAATCAATGGCCCATTTCTTAAATAATTGCTATGAAACTTGGGGATTTAAAGGAAATTCATCCCTTCGTGAAGGTTGCCCTGTCCTTTGGCAAGCATCACATGCCTTGCAATATGCCTTAGAATCCTTGTGTAATGTTGGCCACCATAACCCAACGTGCAAAATCTTCTATGCAATCACTTTCCCTGCACAGTGACCTCCTGCCACTCCTCCATGAGCTTCAGCTAGGATGCTCGCATGTTCAAACTCCGGAACATACATGCGCAATATCTAATCCAACCTCAGCTTATACAAATGACCCACAATTACCAAAAAATTTGTAGCATGAACTACTAACTCCTTTTTTTGAATGGAATAGCCTTTCAGAGCTGTTACCATCATTAAAAACTGAATAATGTCAGAAAAATGATCATCCATGATGTGCACTGCAAAGAGTTGCACATCTAGAAATCCTTCCTCCAAGCTACTGGGTTCCTCACCTGTTTCAATCCTTGATAGATGGTCCAGGCCTACATTCAATCTTCTAGGCTTCACAATCACCTCAAATATATACTCCTAGAACAATAGGAACCATCGATAGATCTTCCCCCCCGAACACAGGCTTATTGACCATGTACTTCAATACAGAGTGATCTCTGTACATCTTAAAGTGTCGACTCAACAAATAATGCCTGAATTTATGTAGTGCATAGACCATCGCCAACCCTTCTCACTCTGTGGTGGAGTAATTCTTCTCAGCTTTGGATAACTTACAGCTCATGAAATCTATCGGATGATC
Organism: Pinus taeda; assembly: GCA_000404065.3. NCBI lineage: Eukaryota > Viridiplantae > Streptophyta > Pinopsida > Pinales > Pinaceae > Pinus > Pinus taeda. The sequence continues at coordinate 5,993 of APFE031087918.1, read as the reverse complement.
ATTCTCTCCCTCTCCTGCCTGGGTTAATACTGCTCCTAGCACAATAAAGGAGGCATCAAAATGCACACAAAACTCCTTTTTCTAGTCAGGAAACACCAAAATAGGTGTTGTCACCATCCTCTCCTTTAAGGCTTCCAAGTTGTGAAGACAGTCTTCATCCCAGCGAAACATCGCATCCTTCTTTAGTAACTTTTCCATCGGCACGGTTATTTGGGCGTACGCCTTGATAAAATTTCTATAGTACCCAATGTGTCCCAATGTCGTGCGCAGTTTTTTCATGTTCCTAGGGGGTTCAAAATTCACAATAACGGTGATTTTCATAGGGTCCACCATGAATCCCTACTTACAGATAACCTAGCCAAGCGAAACCCAAAAAGGCACACAGAATATACACTTCTTCAAGTTCAGTGCGATTTGAAATCTTTGACATGTATCCAACATGAGGCGCAGACTCGGAACATGTCACTTCACCAACCCAAACACGGTCCAATCATCAAAATAATCTTCCAGGAATTTATGAATAAATTCCTTGAAGGCCTCAATCACTACCCGAGAAAATATTGCAAGTGTGTTCTTCAAACCGAATGGCATAACAGTATATTGAAAGCAGCCCCACTCAGTAGCGAAGGATGTTTTTCTTCTATCCTCTAGGACGATCTTTATTTGATGATAACCCAAAAATCCATTAGTGAACAAATATGCTTCCTGTCCACCAACATTTTATAATACTTCGTCAGTAAACGGTGTCAAAAATGGGTCATGCACATAGGCATCATTAAACTTCCGCAGATCTACACATATGCAGAATTTTCCCTTTTGTTTCTTTTCTTGAACCACCATTGAGCTCACCCAATTAGATTCTTGTACAAGCTCAATAATGTTAGCTTCCAACATCTTATCCAATTATAGGCACACCTTTTCCTTATACTTTGGATTCAATCGATAAGGTCGTTTTTTAATAGGCTTCACATCCAATTTCAATGTAATCTTCATAACACCTAAATCTCCGACAATTACTTTCAAATATGAAAAATTTGTGGGAAATAAGTCTTAGTATTCGCGCAACATCTCATCTACCTTATCGGCCATATCCTCGTCCCAATAATCTCCTATCTTCGCAAATTTGGGTTCTTCTTCAGACCCAATGTTTACCTATCAAGTTTTCAGAGGCTCTAGGAATCCAAGCTTGCTACCTTCGGTCCTTCAGTTTTGGATTGTCCTTCGGTGTCAAGTATGGTAATATTCTATAGGTCATCCTCTTCTTCAGTAGTCACATTATAGCATTCCAAAGCATGGCATAGTTATGTACTCCAATTTGACTGGTTCCATTCTACCGGTGCCTTCGACGTTCTCAATATAGCTGCTTTAATTTCTTGGAGTGCCTCATCAATGCTCTCAAACCCATCCTCGAAGTTGAACGTTAATAGAAAGCTCTCCCTTAAAATGTCCCATTCAGTCGTTCCATGTCAAAGCTATGTCTCCATATACTAGTTCATTGGGATTGTGTCTAGTGTATGACAAAATATATGCACCCATTCTGGTTGTGGTTTTGTTCCCCAGGCCTTAGTCCATCATGCTAATTGATCACACAGATCACCCTTCCTGCTATATTTTTCTATCATCATTTTGTGGTATTCTCTCCATCCAGCAAAGCTCTCCTTGTGCATACCCCACCAATAGGTAGGTGTAGCATGCAACGCTAATTCCAGTGCCTGGAATCGATCCTCTTTTAGTACTTCTCGTTCAAATTCATCCAAAAATAATTCCATATCAGTCAACCCATCATAATGCAGAAGGTTTCTTACCTTAGTCGAAACACACCTTAGCGACTTGGTCATCATATTGCGGCAGAGCATAGATACTTCATGCAACCTATTCTACCAATTCTCAAGCTCTTCATATGAATCTAAGGTGTAGGAGCTATCCTTGTCCCATGCAATTCGTCCATCTATTGTACGATTTATCCAATCCTCATTGGGTGCTATTATCTTGTATATCTGATCGAGATCATCGTCACTTTCTACATAGTTGCGCACAGATTCAGTATAATGTGTTCCTTCTGCAGGGTCTAATGGCACTATTACCCTAAGCAACTTCTTCTCAAAGGACATCTTTCGCTTCTTCAAGTTGATTACCCCATTCATATCAATAGCCCAATTGATTCCTAGTAGCGTGGGGTATGGGTTATTGTCATCCACTATCTCAATGACCTCAAAATCATCCAGCATACTTACGCCCTCAATGTCCACTGTTACCCCATATAAGCACCCCATTGGAATAATATTCTGCTGATTTTCCATGCACAACTGAATAGGAGACCACTACAGCGTGGACCTCCCCATCCTTTCCCATGTCTGCTTAGACAAGCCATTCGCATTAGACCCTAGATCCAAGATTACCTGGACCATTTCATAGTCACCTATCTGTGTGATTAACCTCATTCCATGCCCCATTCATGCCTTATGCTTACCGAGCTTTCTTACTGTGTGCTGCTCCATAGGAGTCTTTTCCTTATTAGTGCACTTGTCTATTAAGTCTTGTAATCCTTCGACAACTCTTTGATCATGCAGAAGCTCCATATAAGTCTTTAGAAACTTGGTAGCTAGGATTGAAGGATCTACTTCTTGAGTCGCATTAGTCTCAAGCATGTTCTCCTTACTTCCTGAGGTGGAGGCCTCCGTGAAGTTCTTCTTTGCTTCCAAGAATGTTTCTTTAGCACGATTCAGATTAAAGTCGACCTCCTTCTCAATAGCCTTGCATACCCATCCCTGTTCCTCAGGCTACTTACCTTTATTTGTGCCAGTTGTCATGCCACTTCTTAACACATTTTTTATGTTTTGGTCCTCTTCACAGGGGCTCAGCCCTCATCATGTGAATGTTCTGTGTAGGCTATTGGTGTTGCGCCTTCTTTCTTACATCTTTTCCATAAGGACTGGACATTCCTCTATGACATGATCAAACTCTCAACAATAATGACATGAGGGATGCGTGGGATTTGGACAATCGTACATTGAGTGCCCTACTTTGCCATAGTTATAGAAAATTACCTTCCCACGCCCTCACCCTTGCCCTGGTCCAATGCTCTTCCTCATCCTCGATCTTGGAATCCCCTGCACGTTGCTCCTATGCCTTGATATGGAGGCTAGTTTTTTGCCTGCACTCTGTAGGTAGGGGTTATATCGATCATCAACTCATAACTTCTAAAATGGAGCTCATCATTCCCTACGAACTTATAGAAATTGCAAAATAATTGTTGAGGGGTCTGTACAAACTTCTACAATAGATAATCATTATTAGTAGCATGTTGTCCTGTAAACTGACAAAGAGCACACCACAGTGCAGCTCCTGTGCTCCTCCCAATATTAGTCTATGGTTTCAGGGGTAAAGACCCTCCCCTATAATATAATTCTTAAATATCGGGCAATGATCCTTATAATGTCCATGGATTTTACATTTTAGGCACCAAATCTCGGCATGCACCTCTAGCTTAGCTTCCCATCTTTTCTTCAATCTCTGCAACTCCAAGTGCAGGCTCTCTAGCTGCAAATGAATCTGTTGCACCCAAAGGTTCATATCCAGAATAGGTGATGCATGCAACCTCATCACAATCTCCAAGGCTTCTTCTTGTGTTGCTATCTTCTGATGTGACAGAGGTATTCTTAAATGCAGCAACAACGATGCTATAAACCAGTTGTGATGCTAGGTATCTAAGATTTTCATATTATCCTACCTGATCTAGCACTTAAAACTCTGATCAAAGTTCGAAGACATCTCATTGAATCTCACTTGGATCTCCTTAAATTCAATTACTAACTGTGCCTCTCACTTAGGCCTACTAAACTCCTTATTCAAAGCTAGCTGGGTATCTGTCAACGACGCATTGGGGTTATCAATGAAATACTTTATATACCAAGTTCATGCACGGTCCTATAAGGCTATGACGAACTGTTATTTCGTAATATTGTCATCAGTAACCTATTGCACTGTCCACACAGATCCTACAACAAACCAAAGTTGTTATGGATCTTCATCACCCATTCCTTTAAAAATCGGCATCTTCATCATGTTTGCCATGTTGAATGGTTGAAGTGGAGGTGGAGGAGGTGAAGGTGTAGGTGTATGAGATGGATGTGGAGGTGAAGGTGGAGTGGATGGATGAGATATCCTTAAAGTACCCTGAGTAATTAACTGAATGAAAATTTGGGGGGTAGTCAGCACCACCCCTTTGTCGTCACTTGAAGGGGGATCAATGAGTAGACTATATTCTTAGCTAAATCCTCTGTTTCTTATAAAGAGTCTGCCACTTTGTGTAGACCCAATCATCAAGGTAATTGCATAACCCTATTTTCACATAGAAACATTTTAATCCAAGTCTTCAATGAGTTCAAATACTTGCTTAGCGGAGGTCCTTTAAATATCCTTCACTCTGCTTTGCTATAGATGATGTTCTTGTCAATTGCGAAATAAGTCACAAAGCTTCCCAATGTGTGGTCAACCCAGTGATCCACTACCAACACAATATCTCTTCCTGATGCTTCCAGATGTCGTACCACTTCAGGAGTCCACACTATAGGGCCTTCAAGCCTCCACGTCCCTTGACTATCAATTAATTTAGACAACCACTCATATAGTTCTTCAGGGAAGAAATAGAAGAATGTGTCAGTCTCGTCTGTGTATAAAATTCTCTGCAACCACTATTCCTTGGATAATTTAGGGCTCTTGCTCTCTTGAGCCATGAGCATGTGTGATTTCCGATCAATCCACTTATCAAGTTCTTTCTCTGTTGGAAACCATTTACCACACATCTCTTAGACAGATCCTAGTCCCGACAATGGAACCATTTATTGGCAAAGTGAACGGAAGTAGGCTAAAGTTGTACATAGGGGATGTTGCCCCTACATGATGACTATATGGTAGTAGGATAGTCTTAGTAATCCAGGTAGTTGTAAAGGATTGCAGAACAATCCTTAGTAACATGATCTAACTATTACAATACGTACAAGTTGTGCAAGGATTGGGGCAATCCTGCACAATATGTCCTAGCTATGTGCAATTCTAGAATATCAAGAGACCCCTACCTCTTATGAATTGTTCATGTCCTCTACCTTGGAATCTTTTTCCTCTTCCCTTAATTCCTTAGCCTCTATCTTGATGGGTTTAGGCTCCTGGTTAGTTATAAGTTTGCAAACCTACTTCAATCCCCTCAGTCTCTTGTATCCTATGTGCATAAAAAGTGCACTTCCTCATTAGCTCCATTATGTAACATGTATGGATATCATATCCCACTAATTTACAAAATTCACAAAATAATGTTGTGACTGAGCTCTAATATTTCTATGTCAGTAAGTGACCCCATACTCTACAAATTTCATCCCACAAGACTCTACCTTGTGCCAAATGGTTGGAAACCCTTATACCCATATACTTTGTCACATTTAGACACTCATTTCTTTGGTGGCCTTCTTTTCTACATATATTGCACCATATATCCTCGCAATATTTACTTTCCTTTGGCTAAATATTGTAATCATATTATCAATGTTGCTACCTATGATTGAACCTACGACATTCTAGCATTGGTTTTTATTCCTATGGGAGATGCTTCTAATTTCATGGAAATCTCTAATGTTTCAAACTATGACACAATATTCTGTATGTAGGTTTTAACCCCGTACAGAAATTACCTGCATACGAATTCTAAATCACAAGAAAAAATAAAAATGCGAGAGCATAACACATAAAACACATATACACAGAGATTTCCCACTGGATCTCAAAACCGAGACTACCAGCTTTGATTTTCATTATATTCCTTTCAATGTTACAATACATATTTATACATGCCGAAGCATCCAATACCATGGACCGAAAACCATCCTGCCCAAAATCATGGACCGAAAAACCATAGGTAGGTTCGCCCAACCTAATATAGGGTCCAAAAAAAAATTTCTCGGGGCGTTGCCCGCCCCCCTCAAACCCCCCGAACAGGGGGG